>CM052145.1:7138638-7178871 GCA_028454255.1 Halictus ligatus | reverse complement strand
ATCGGTCATAATTATCCCTGCCGAATGCAGTGGGAAATTATTTTCAACCTGATTGGCGCACTGCGAATCGCATTGTGCTTCGGAATCGAGAGACTTCGGTGCAGGAATGATTTTCCTTTTTTGCCGCCACTGCACGTCAAAATCAGATGGTGGACAGGTGGTTCGCGCACCCTTTGTCAAACGAGGCTCTTTATGTCTTCGGGGATCGCGGACGTGAAGCGTCTGGTTCATTGATTCCCTCGGCGTCGACGGATTTAGCTTGAATCGTGAAAGTGACGTTACGTACGAGCCTCGACGATTGCACGTGGCGGCTTTATTGACCGGTTTACATAATCCAGCGTCGATTGACTCCGTCCCATCAGCGAATTTATTAATAAACAAACAAACGTCGCGACGTGTTCGTGTCAAGCCGATTAGACTCATTGATCTAAGGTAATTGATCAATGTGCGTAGCTTCTGTCGCAGATATCTACGATCTTTTGCAGTCAAAGGATTAATTCATTCATTACCGGACATTTATGACAAAAATGAATTGTTCGAATATAATACTGAAAAGGCATTAGACGATTGTCAGAATATTCTTCTTTTATTTTTGACCATTTGAGACGATTAGAAGAGAAGATACGATTGAAAATAGATATTCAGTTTCTTACAATAGTCGTGGACAATTTTTATTGTGGATTATTTATTATTCTTACTTGAAGTACATAGGTTGTCCCAAAAATGTTGCGCTTGTTATTAATGTTATTTGAAGTCATTTATTCCTTTGCGAAAATGTTTTCCACGGTTTGTTAAGTAATTCTCAATAAAAGAACAAACGAACCAATTACTGGCCCGTGTTTTTCGTTAAGAATTTCTTAACCAAGCTGCGGAGAATATTTTTGCAAAGGAAGAAGTTGCTTCGGTTGACATCAGTTAACTTTATTGACCAGTTGGGTCGCTGATCGAAGGAGAAGGCTTGAAAAAATATTTTTTGATCTTGAATGAACGTTGTCTAGCGACTGTCGTTGTCGAATAATTATATTTATGATCATACGAGGAAATGGGGACAGTGTGAAGCGTATAATTTTTGTAGAATGCATTAAGTTTTCTTAGTGCACGCCAGATGTCTTAATAACCGTGGGCGGGAATGCAAGGATTTAATTGCGAGTCGAATGACAATCGTATCTTTGACTCATTAACCGCGTGATTTTTGATACTTGATCGACCGCGGAGGTAGAATTCGAGGTGAAGAATGCCTCGGCGATATTCGTGCGAAAATTCAGTTCACAGTTGTAAAATTGCTGATCGGTCATTTCCAACATTTCACATGGCCAGAATAATTTTGATAAATCGAACCATAGTAGAAATAAAATCAACTGCGAAATGTCCTCTCTTATTTTGTTAGGTCGCTGCAAAAGTGCGTGTCTAATTTAGTATCAACAACAACGAATCGGGCACGATTCCAACAACGAACTTTTGCACCGACCTAATAAAATAATTTGATTTTGTTTTCACCATGATTCTATCTCGTACAATTTCTGCGACCATGTATGTAAAGTTTGTGTACGAAAACAATTTTATTATTCTCTTTGAGTGAATTTGTAACCCTTACTGAAATGAAATTTTAATCTCGCGTCGTCCATCTTGTTCAAAAACTTTATGCCACCAATTAGGGTACTTATTCACAGTTTCCATTCTCGCAACATTCCATTGATGTAAAACAAACGTCTTTGTCTCAAGTTCGTATCAATTACGTAGGGAGTAGATTAATTGACAGGAATTTCTGAAAAAATTCGTGACAGCGGTCGGCGCCAAATTAGCAGAGCATAATGAAGGCGCACCAGAGGGTGATCCATGGCGGATGTTTGGCACACTTACCAACATTGCCGTAGATATAATCGTCGAGACCTGTTCGACTATAGCATCGCGCGTGGGCGTGTCAGTTTCCTTTAAAACACAAAGTCGGTGCAACGTTGACGAGCTAATTGTCCAGTTAATTAGGAATCGTTAGACGCGTTGCACCAGCGATTGAATTACTGTAATTCGATAATCGCCTAGCTTTGACTTGCCACTGATCTAATTCGAACCAGAGATATAGTATATCAGAAAATTTCACTGAAATCATTGGATAAACAAGATTTAGTACTGTTTCGATTCTTATAGCTGTAAATTAGGATGCCATTACACCTAAGAGCTACGTATCTAATCTTATATTATTGTTAGTAAACATTATGCATTTATGATAAAAATGAGTAGCTTCTAAATACTTAGAAATTTAAAACTTTTTTATTTAAATTTACTGCCACATTATTGTCAACGAAGATTATTTTGAAACGATAATACTCTTTAATTCGTACTTCTTGCAGTGTACGCAATTTTTATTTTGCAATAAAAATCAGTAGTCTAATTATTATAAATGTTCCACAGGTTTTTATCATGTTCGTCGCCGTTGCTTTTAATGTTATCCAGCAGGGATTCGTTGAACTCCTTTACTCGGTCAACGAGCATTTAACGGGACCCTACTAAATGCGCTCCAAGTTCACAACACATTTCTAGTTTCAATGTGGTAATGAACGATTCATTGTCTCGCAAAGTAGTATTAGCGACTTGTTAATGTCAAAAAATTTCTTTGTTTCGAAAATTGCCAATCGTTTGTGGAACAATCAAACACGATTGACTCGCGCAGACACTGTTTTCAAAATTGAACCTGTTGACTTTGTTGGATTTGTGATTTTCCTTTGAATTTTTCGGAGGGGTTCGTTCACCGAGTTCGCGAAGCGTTTCGCCAGATAAGATAATCGGCGCCGAATCGGTTCGTTGTTCGACGACTTCTGACTGACAGGGGAAAAACTAGGCGTGTCGAACGATCCGGATGCGAGGTTCGTAGTACGTGGCCGGGAAACAGTAACACGTGCATAAAAGCGCGCGTAACGCTCGGCGTACCCGCGCGATGAATTCGAATTGAACCGTTCTGTGTACACAATCGCCGCAGGTGCAGCCGGTTAACGGGGACAAGGGCCTGGAATTGCGTGTATACTCGTGGTACACGTGTAATCGAGCGTTAAGTCATTTACATTTGTAAGGGTCGACGGTTCGCCTCGTGTCTGACGTAACGCCGAATAAATCCCTTGGACCGACCCGAATCCACTCAAGTTCGATCACTCGGCTCGGACGCGAGACTTTTACCGTCCCCCGATTCGTACTTCACTGTGAGCCCTCTATTTTCCATCTAACTTGTTAAATTGAGTATGCGGACAGTCCTGATATTTTTAGCAACATTTTTGTTGCGGTAGAACATCGCCTAGATTGATCAGAAGCCATTGCAATTCGATTACCAGGTGCAAACGCGTGAATTTTTCTATTTTTTAATTCATATTTCAGTTTGTACCTTCTATTTTTTATCTAATTTGTTAAATTGTGTATGTAGCCTGTCCTGAAAATTTTAGTTCTATTTTTGATATGATAGAACATCCCCTAGGTTGATCAGAAGCCACTGTAGTTCGATTACCAAGTGTAAACGCGTGAATTTTTCTATTTTCTAATTCATACTTCAATTTATACCTTCTCCTTTTTTATCTAATTTGTTAAATTGAGTGTGTAGCCAGACCTGAAATTTTTAGTAACATGTTTGCTACGGTAGAACACCCCTTAAATTAATCAGAAGCTACTGTAGTTCGATTATCAAGTGCAAACGCGTGAATTTTTCTATTTTCTAATTCATACTTCAGTTTGCACCTTCTATTTTTTATCTAATTTGTTAAATTGACGTATGTAACCTGTCCTGAAAATTTTGGTTCTATTTTTGATATGATAGAACATCCCCTAGATTGATCAGAAGCCACTATAGTTTGATTACCAAGTGCAAACGCGTGAATTTTTCTATTTTCTAATTCATACTTCAGTTTGTACCTTCTCCTTTTTTACCTAATTTGCTAAATTGAGTGTGTAGCCAGTCCTGAAATTTTTAGTAACATGTTTGCTACGGTAGAACACCCCCTAAATTAATCAGAAGCCGTTGTAGTTTGATTAGCAGGTGCAAAAGTACGAATGTGAATTAAAGAGTGAATGTGAAAATTCTTTTCTAAACCCGAGCAAATAATGACACAAAACGCAAATAATTACGATGCTTGCATATGGATGACGCAGCGCGTTAAAATGTGACAATACTACTTTAGCGATAGGATTATCTAGCAGCTTAACTAGCGCTCGCAGACGTGTCGCTATCGTGCGAGTTCACTTAAATACTTACGGTTACTTTGAAACTGCGTGAAGCGCTAAATGTGCCAGCACTGTCAATGTACTACTCCGATTACAATTAAAGCACCTATTAGTCTATAGATTTCTAGCAACTGCCATTTTGTTTACGAAAACCCGAGAAAGCAACAGAAACCCTATTTTGTCGCTTTAAAAATATTTCCCAGTAAAAGTAAATTAAATATCTCACTGGTGAATACAAATGTTGTCACATCTACTAAAAATTCTATAAGCAGTATTGTTGCATTCGCGACAAAAATCAGTAGGGGAAACGCGAAACACCGAGTTCGAATAATTCAAGAATCCATTATCCTCAAATTTTTCAAACTATCTAGGCAAGAAATAAATTCTACATCTCGCACAGTATTCGCAATGTTTCCAGCAAAATGGAAGCGACACGAGAGCGCACTCGTTCCAATTCCAAGCAACTTCGCGTCACGAAACAGAATAGAAACACGTCTGAATTTAATTAACCGAGATTATTCGGAATCGGCTTTCGTGGGTGACATTAGAGACACCTATTCCACTGCAACAGGACCGTGGTAATTGTTTCACTTTTGGATAGGACGAATTTCAACACGTTTTTCGTGGACGGGAAGCAAAATGGCGCGGATGCTGGGAGAGTTAGTGACGCGCTCGCTGACCCGTTCAATTAAATCGGTTGAGCACGAGCTCAAGGAAGCCGTGGGTCATTGATATGCGAACGGAGCGAAGACCTTGGCGATCTCGTCACGGCTGTTCCGTTCTGACGAATCGCAATCACGTGTCGCACGTTTGCATGCCGGGTTTTCTTCGTTTTCTGCGATCCAGGGGAATCCGCGGTGAATCCTTAACGCGAGAACTACCTTGCGAGACGGTCTGACCCATTTCTACGCCTCTTCTCCTGCGAAATTGATAATTGAGTTTGTCTGCCCCTGGAAACGCTCATTTTTATTCATTCGTTCACGGTGGGACTACCAAAATGGATAGGCCGATCAATTTCTAGGCTTCTTGTGCGAGATTATTAAATGCATTTGTACATCTCTGTGGATGCACATTTTAATTAATTCTTTGGCACTAGAACTACCAGAATGGCAAAAATGACCCACTTTAGACTTCTTCCTGTGAAGCATAATTTCATGCATTTGTAAATGTACATCTAGAACCACCAGAGCGGTCGAGATAGATCGTTAAAGATCTTTGAATATTTGATACATTAATATGTTCTTCATTATTTATTTGATAGATTACTATTGATTAGCAGATTTTATGCGTTTCCGGCAAAAAGGAGTTGATGCAATTTAAAACAGGAAAGAAATACAAAGAATTTAAGGACGTCGATATATTATTTTCGATTCAATAAGATTATTAAAGAAAGAAACAGAAATTTTACTGTCTTCTGGTTCTTGTAATTGATCCAAATGGTTTTCAATTCGGATAATGATACGCAGTCTACTAATGAATAATTAAGGATGAACTATAATGCCTGCCTTTTACGTAGCTTGATTTTATGAAAGTTTCTCATTACCAATTATAGAATTTCATCGTCTATAGGTGCAGTTGAAATCGCAGTTACACTTACATGCGGCATCATATCTGGTAGAATGAGCCTCAACGATTTTGATGGGTAATTAAAGTCCAGTTGGTTTAACTTAGCGAAACACATTACCGGAAGGTAGTTAATAAGCCTCTCATACACGAGGATTTACAGCTGAGAACCTGTTAGTCAATTTTTGTCCTCTGTTGCTAATTCCAAGTGCGAAGTAATAAACCAGTTTGAACAATAAATAGAACGTTGTCACCGTCAAGAAACGTTTTAATAGGAACTAATTAAATCCCTGTTGAAAAGCGTCGTTGGCGAACCGCTAATTGGCTTTAAAGTGGAAAAATGTCAACACTGTGTCTGTAATCCGTTACTTAGTATTCCTCGGAAAATAGAAAATCGACAGATTTGTTGACACTAGAAATGTCGGGTCACAAGTTTGTAAATTTGTAATTGTTGAGAGGGGAAAGATGTGTTTATGAAGAATTTTATTTGAGTAAATTTACTGCTAAAAAAAACTGAGTATAATGTGTACTCGTTACATCTTACAATTTATAAAATTATGTCAAATAGACGGTTTTATTGATCAGTTGATCTAGCGTTAATAAATTTAACCACAGTAATTTCAGTTTGTTTTCTCACACAAAATAGTAGATACTACAATTTATGAAAAAATAGAAAATAGACCGTTTTATTGATCAGTAGATATACTGTTAATAAATGTAGTTATAGTAAATTCGAGCAATACAGTTTTCTCTGGAAAATTTTATTTAAAAGGTGTAATAGACTAGAGGCGACACCGTCATTGGAAAACGCGTGAACTCTTCGTATGCTATGCTATACGAGTCATTCGTGGGGATAAGATCGAGCGACCATCAATGTATATAATTTTATTTCGATACAAGACAACGCTTTTCATTTCGAAATAAGAAATAAGAAAGCTGGCCCCGAGCCATCGCCTTATGTCGAAAGAAAATCAGCATGGGTCAGAAATGACTCCGGCATAGGCCTAGAGCTCGCAGGAGTCCGAGGGTTAATAAGCTTCTAGTATTTAATCTGTTAATAGGATAAAGAGGTGTTGGCGTATCTAGCACCATAAATCCTAGAACTTCCTCATTTCAATGAAAAACTATAGCCATTTACGCAGCCTTCTGATTCTCATTTAAAATCCTGGAGCAATTTTACTTCAAAAGCAACGCTTCTTTAAAGACAGCTTCTTCTTTTATACACAAATTCTGCCAACAACCTAGTCAATTTTCTACGCACCATCAAGTCATACAAACTTCAGACTCGTGCACAATTCATTTGTCAGAATACAAGAGCTCGAATTAATTGGAGAAAATTGTCAGATTGAGAAGCTGTGAAGCCCACAGGGTCAGAAAGGATCTGTTTAATGGTTTTGTTTAGCTTACAACAATAAGATGGTCACATTCGAGGCTGAATCAGTTAAAAAACATGCAAGCACTCTGTGTCAACGTAGATACCGTATCTTTCTCTTTATCTGAATCCCGTCGGTTCGTTTACGCGCTGACAAATGCTAGCTTGCAGTTTTCCAGCTGAGGAAATCTTAAACGATAACTGGAACGTATACGTTCCGATATTTCCGGAACATATGTACCATTTGTTGTTTGTTTTTTCAGGAAGAATAAGCTGATTTTGCTGGTACTTCGTTATCTTGTACTAATACGTTGCAAATTATCTCGGAGCTGACGACACTGCACAAATCTGGTCGATAGGACTGTGTACACTGCTCTTGCAATTTGTCTGGCTCCAATCTGTGTGAACACACCTTTACGGAGCCACTTTGCAAAGTGTATTGAGGAGTGGAATGCTTTTGATATGACATCTTCAAAATTTTCTGAACTTAATTTTCTTCAAAAATATTTCTTTGATGTTCTTTGGTAATATCTAATTAAATTTAATTGCTGGTAGTAGTAGTTAAGGTAATCAGTAGACTCAGAATCTTTATGCATTTGTGGTATTTACATATTTTAAAAATACATGACAGCATATTAGCGTTAAAGTTAACGACACTTTTACTCCAGAAGGAATTTTCTGGATAAACTGAAGAAAACTGATAAACTGTTGATAAACTGAATTTCATTATGGTTTTTATAAAGTAGTCCATGGAAATTGGAATTTGCATATAGATTCACAGTCCAGTTACAAGATTTTTTGGGATTGAGAAATTGTTTAGCATCAAAAACATTTGGAGACACTTTGCTTGGCAATCTTCTAGACTTGGTATATTACGAAACACTTTCATAATTGCGTCATTATCATGACAGTGTTACAAGTAGTTTCATCAAGTGCCTAACACCGTACTGATATCATATCGCTATTAAACCATAAGTCAGTCAGGATCATAAACTATCAGGATTTTAACTATCCCAACCAGAAGAATTCTCATGCAAATATCAATCTCAGTAGGCGATGAATGATAGTATCATCTAGTATGCTATTATTAGGCTCGGGGAGCCTTGTGCGCTCTCGGCGTATGAAACCATTTAACAATGAAAATGTTGTAATTTGTTTCTCCGAGGAGAATCTTTTAATCGGTGAAAAAAAGTGTTCCCTTAAGAATAAGACAGAAGTCTATAAATATTGACCATCTGTATTGAATTTTATTTCAAGGAAATGTTTAAATGATCAACCCACAAATAAACATAGGGTACAATTCTAACAACGAAGTTAATGGATCACCATTTTCCACGGAGAAAAATGTCTACTTTAACCCTTTGCACTCGAAGCTATTTTGACTCCAAAACGACACATTACTTCCCACCTAGAATATTGCCCTTCAACATATTCTTTTTCATGTTATACATACGAAAATGGTGCAATTTACTAGTACAATACCGAAATGTTTAGTAATTTATTAAATACAGACAAATTTAATAATGTAAAAAATGTTTTGAATAATGATACAGCAATTTTTAATGGTGCCTTACAGTCACCACTCGAGTGCTAAGGGTTAATAGCATTGTTAAATCCAACCATATACCAGAGTCGCCAGATCAAGACTTGTTCCCCCACTCCAATTTCCCCTTCTACCGTGGTATTCCTCCATGCTTCCGCCACGGCCCGGGCACGTGACGCGTTTCCGGTACTGGCAGAGAGAGAGGGTAACTCTTTCCCCTCGATTCGCGCTCCCTCCCCTCATCTGGCGACACTGCGTGTAATATATTGACCATGTCCACACAATTTCTCTTCCGGAGAGCGTTAAAATGATGAGCCGATAAACGCAGCTCGCGACTCGAACTGCCAATTTAATGATTTGTCCCAGACCGAAATGAAAAGGCGTCCGAATTAATTCGCTTTCTTGTTTGATTACAGGCTGAATCCGAAGTCGCCGCCCTGAACCGTCGCATCCAACTGCTGGAGGAGGACCTTGAGAGGTCCGAGGAACGCCTCGCGACCGCCACTGCTAAATTGGCAGAGGCGTCTCAGGCCGCGGATGAGAGCGAACGGTAAACGACGCCGCATTATCGTCTTCATTTCTCCTCGATGACGAGCGGCCGAGCGCGACCGACGTAATTTTTATAAATACCCGTCTAACGAACGGCGCCGGCTCTGTGCTGTGCCCCTTAATGAGCAACTTCTCTCAATGGGTATTTATAAAGAAGCTAACTTGCGTCGGAGACGTGTGGCCGCCTCTGATACTCTCAATGGGCAGATAATAGCAACCGTGGGACTTATCGATTCAGGAAGAGCAGAGTGCGCTTTACTACGCGGAACTCGTGGTGTTCTTTTTATATTGGAAAAGTTGCACCTTGAATCGATAAAGTTGCAGTATACTCTGCATTGCAGATGCAGGTGATTGCTTCAGCTTGTGTAATTGTAGTTTGCTACCGTGGATGCAGAAGAGATCCGAGGAACGTTAAAAATTCAATTCCCATTTGTCTCATTACTTTTGATTTTATTCGTATTAAAAAATCTGAGAGAATTTCAATTTTCAATTGTTTTGTTCGCTTTGATTTTAGACTTTCTGAGAGAGAAAAATTGTGAGCAGGACTAAGATTGACGAAGACTGTCAATCAAAGAAGCTAAAGAAGCTGTTAGCTAAAGCAACATAGAAAATTGTTATAGCAGAAGCTATGGAGCACTTTATTTAGAGAGAGTTACAATCTGTTTCGTATCAATTTTAATCTACTGAATATTCATATTAGAAAGGCCACTAATAACGTCGTTTTTATCATTTGCTTGAATGAAAAACTGCTCTAGATGGTTCGTTCCGCTATTATCTACCCTGCAAGAGTCGAAATAATAAATTGCTTTCAGGTTACTCTGCTGAAGTTGTTGTAAGGAAGATTAGTTCTATAACTTCTTTAAAATTAAAACAGTCACATTAATCCTGAAGAACTAAACTATCCTGCGTAGAAATGATGCCAATTAAAAACACGGATAGAGTTATACACTCTTCATTTAACGACAAAAATGTTTTACCTTACAAAGAAGAAGGATACATGAAATGAAATAGTTTTATTTAATATTGAATTTATTGATTGAAAAATTGCAGTTGTCATTTTTATGGAAGATTAGTTTAGGGTTGAAAAGTGATTTATCAGAAGACATTTGAGCTTGAAATTTTTGGAGATCATATTCCAATCACGACTTCTTTCATAAAATAAACCGTAGTTCCTACAGCTGAGTGAGTTCTTCAATACAGAATGAAAATTCAGACTTATTTTTTACCGGTTCCAAAAAATAATGCTTATCACTTCTTTTACAACAACTTTAGCAGAGATTTGAGCGAGCAGAAGGGAAGCGATGTTTGTGTGAACGAGCACAGAATCGAAATCAGCATCGGTTGTTCAAAGAAGTCGAGTCCAAAGGCAGCTATCCTCGAAATTAAGTGTTCTCGATCAGATCTATTAATAAATCGCAATACAGTGCCGCGTTATAATCATTCAGAAACGGCTCACACTTATCTAATAATCGAACGCACTCATATGCGTGATTTTTCTGCGGAGAGTGCACGAGGCCACAGGCAAAGCGGTAATTACCGATTTCACACGAGGTGGGCGTTTAATTAGAAAATCATGTAAACACTGCCACGGCGTTTGATTCAATATCGTTCGATTCATTATACAAATTGATGTAATTTTTGTTCCTTGAATTATAAATCAGAGAGACTCTGCGTGATCGATGGACTGGGAATGATTATGCAGATGTCTACTTTCAAAGCATACTAAACATTTATCGACTCAATTATAATTTGAAAAATTGTACATGATTGTGAAAATTGTAATATTGAAATCTTTTCCACTGAGATGAAGCTCTTTGAAATTTATTGAAGTCAAACTTGTTGAAAAATTCTCTAAGAATTTCTAAAATTCTTCCAGCATTCTCTTAGAATTGTGCAAATTACAGAAATTCTTCCAGAATTCTGTTAGAATTTTAGGAACTCTTCTAGAATTCTGTTAGAATTTTAGGAATTCTTTTAGAATTTTAGGAACTCTTCTAGAATTCTGTTAGGAATTCTTATAGAATTCTAGGTATTCAGAAGGTATTCATTTTAGGTATTCAAATAGAATCCTCGTAGAATTTTAGAAATTCTAATAGAATTCTGTTAGAATGTTAAGAATTGTTATAGAATTTTGATAGCATCGTAGGGATTCTTATGGAATTCTATTAGAATTTTAGGAATTCTTCTCGAATTCTATAAAAATTTTAAGAATTCGTACAGAATTCTGTTAGAATTTTAAGAATTCTAATAGAATTGTGTTAGAATTTTAAGAATTGTTATCGAATTCTGATAGCGTCGTGGGGATTTTTATGGTGTTCAGTAAGAATTTTAGAAAATTGTGTATTCCGCACAAATTCTGCACTCTCTTAGTGTATCAATGAGTCGAAGATATTGAAAACGCTAGAGTCAGTTTTACTTTTGTTTCGACTTCGTTTGAACATCAGAATGCTGTTTATCGGTAGGACTAACCTTTCGACGTTGAAAGAACTTCGAGATTATTGTTCCGGATTTCTCCGTCCCGATTGTTGCTTGTACCGATAAGGATCGTCGATTATCAGAGCGAGTTTAAAGTCCTGTTGGACTATTGCGATCATGATTGCACGCGCGTACGCAAAGTAGTCGACACGCATTTTATCGCGGTTGATAAGAGTATGACCTGTTTGCGGTTTCTTGTCGCGAGTACGTTCGATTCTTTGTCGCGTAGTTCACGATTTTGACACAGAAAACTTCTGCTAGAATTTTGCAATTTTCATGGAAACTTACTCTTTTAAAGGCACTTTGAAACCGTTTCTGTTAAAAATTAATCGCGCTTATAGTTTACACGGCGAAATTCGCATAAGAATGCTGTGCTTGAACGGATGTAGAATTTCGCGAGATCGTTTAAAATAGGATTGAGAGGATCGAGTTCTTTAATCGTATTTCTTTCAACGACGACTAAGTAGACGCTAAATCTCGAATGATAATCGATCGCTAGGATACGCAAGGCACTTGAAAACCGTACCAATATGGAAGATGACCGAGTATCCTTGCTGGAGCAGCAACTAGCACAGGCTAAACTGATTGCTGAAGAGGCGGATAAAAAATACGAGGAGGTGGGTCAACTGCAAAACAGGATTTTGTCTATTCGAGCGAATTGTTGATATTTTCTAACGAACCAGGTTCTTTTCATTAACCTCACAACCACAAGAAAATTGTTATTCCTCTTCCCCATACTGAGAGAACAATTCTATTAAATATCAACACGTTGACTGCTACATAAATATTAAATAAATATTAATTCTTTCATCGATCAGCAAATTTAACAATGGAGATTTATAGATTCGATGAGAAACAGTATTTCTTCCGTAGCCGCGCGGTTCTACTCCGCCATCTTGCCATCTGCGTGCCCGCTGACCAATCAGGGCTCCGGTAGAATAGCTTCCACTATTCCCGAACGTCTCGCCGTGTTTTCCAAGTCGCTGTTCACTATGAACGTCAATAATTTATTTATTCCAATATCTAAATTGACAATTTCTTCCGATAAATCCTCACCAATATAAATATGTAAACTCAGTTCCCGGAAAACAAAATGGTTGAACATCTCGCGATGGCTTCCCAAATGAAAAGGGATCAAGTTCTAAATTCCTGGTTGCTTAACGTTCAAACTAGCCAAGGTTCGCGAAAAATATTCGCAAATTCGCTCGACCAAATGTAATTTCCAGGTGTCTAGGTCACGACTAGCATCACGCAGCAGAGCAGCTCGGTTCCAGAGCGGCGGATCTTTTTAATTTAAGTCTGAAGCCGATTATCGCCTGTAAAATACCGTGTGTCGTTAATCCGGATTCTTTGTGGTAATTATTAAAGAGCCCGCAAGATTCTTGAGAATCGCAGCTTGGCCGATGAAGAGCGTATGGACGCCCTCGAGAATCAGCTGAAGGAGGCCAGGTTCCTCGCTGAAGAAGCTGACAAGAAATACGATGAGGTTGGCGAGCTCGCGGGTCTGACTTGTGCTGGCTGCAGTGACAATGATAACGATAAACATAACGATCACGGCGACGAATTGATTCTAGTCGATGGTCGTGATAATAGTGCCTAACCCCGTAACTCTCTTGTCTTCTCTCTGTGTGCTCGAAACCCCGCGTGGCCCGGATAGAAATATCGATCGATCGATCGGTTCCGTCGTCGATCGATCCCCGATTCGAATTCTCTGATCCGCGAGGCAACTGGTGAACCGCCCCCAATCACCGCCCGTTTAATTGATGAAAAAACAAAAAAAGTAAAAGAAAACGAAAAGAAGTGATTCGAAACGAGGGAAGTCGTGAGTATAATGATCGTCTGTGATTTTCAGCAAAGTGAGTCGACTGTTAGCAAGTGCAGTGTTCGCGCGGAATTAAAAATATTTGAAAAAGAAATTTGTTATAGATACACACATTGTTGTCGCATTTGAGAGAGAGAGAGAAAGCAATTTAGCAAAATGGGGGAAAAAGTGGTGATAAGCGTGTAGATATCAGTGTCACGTGTTTTTGAGCGCGACTTAACGTAGAACTACCATATATCTGTGATTTCCGAGTGTTTGTTCCAGGAACAAAAACCTTAAAAGAGTATATTATATATATATCTATACATATATACGTAGAAAAGTATATGTATAAGTTTCTCAAGTGCCAGTTTCGTAACGAAAATTCAGAGAGAGAAAAAGATGAGAAATTAGTCCGTTTGATAGCAGTTTTTTCACCGCGATTTAAAACGACCATCGTCCCTCGATCGTCGATCGGCCCGCGTGTTGTTCGGTTCGTTTCTCGAAACAGAAACTGGCCCCCGAGTTATGGTTAACTCTGTGTTGTGATACGCAAACATGGGACCTGGTTCCTGGGTCCTGATGCAATAATGGTGCTGCTTTTGTCCAAAGACCTTACCCCCCGTTCTCGCTTTGCCGGAATTTCGGAAAATAGCTCCGAACTCTCCGAAAAACCAAAATCCATCCGTTATGGTAGGTGGAGATTACGGTCGCGTCGAAGTTACTGCAATCGGACTGCCGATCTTTGTACCGAATAGAAATTTTCTTCCTTCATTTCAATAAAAATCACTGTTCTAAATTTCACCTGGCAATTTCAGCAATCAATGCATCAAATCTGCAGTCCGATCGTTATGAACTATTCGCATTCCAAGCTGCTTCCTCATTTTTACAATGTAGGGTGCTTACGTAAATATAATCGAGTCCCGAGAAATTTAATTCCGAAGTGATATGTTAGATTTCTTTTTTTAATTTTATGAACATATTTTTATAAAATCGTAAGGACACATTTGTTAGGAGCTTTTACATAAATTCAATCATCAGTACTTTTGCAATTGTTCATTAGAAATTAAATACGAGTCACTCGAATTGCTCGAAAATTCTAAATCAGGTACTCAGGTGAATCATCAGGTACTCGTTTTATATATCAATTTTGATGGTATATCTTATCTAAAATCAGAACAGAAGAGAAATTTGTTTGTCCTATTAACAGTTTTATCGTATTTCACAGATGATAAAAATCTCGTAAAATTTTATTCAAGGATTCGTACACTCGTTATGCAATTTTCCACCTTTTCTGTGGCAATAGCCTTCGCTAATCGAAAGAAGATGGTACCTTGCATTTTTTTTACATCTTTATAATCCATGAAATTTTGTTCATTCTCCATATTTTCAAATTCAAAAAAACTGCGCCAAACATTGCATCCAATAGCCTTCTCTAATCGAAAGAAAATGATACCTTGCATATTTTTACATATTTATAATACATATTTTCAAATTCAAAAAATCCGTGCCAAACATTATTTCCAATGGCCTTATTTGACCAAAAGACAATGGTACGTTTTTATAATCCATAAAATTTTCAAACTCACATTAGGAAATTAATTGCATTCTATAAAATAATTAGAATCCACAAACGGGTAAATATGGACAATTTAATAACATCACGCGTTGCTTCGATTGTACATACAGTGACTCGAAAGTTGCTAATTTCGAAGCCAGCGTTTATCGTCACGGTAGAGTTATGGGGACTCGATTATGCGACGGTGAAATTCGGTTTCCACTTCGACGAAACCAAAATTACAATATTAAAGAAACCAGACATGTTCGTGGACCGATAAGCACGAATGTATTACAGGCCGTGCGTGATATTAACACAGTTGGTAGCGTTGGCCGGGCAGAAAAGAAAGCTCGGCCATCGTGAAAACAGAATCGTTCGGTTTGTTTCGTGCCACTTGTTCTGGTTTTCACTAGAATCGATACACGAATGATTATATAGTTCTGAAGCATCCACGGAATTCGAACGTCATCGTAACTTCGACGTTGATCTAAGAACCCAGATATCTTCGCGAACGAGTTCGCTTTAAATCATCCTGAGAACATCTTCTTGCTCTCTTCATATTTTTAACTTAACCAGATAGATCGATGGTAACCAAGGTGTGCCGTTCATTAACATTTTGATTGCAGTGGAGTGGCGTTCGCTTGTAATAACGATTTAACAAAAATTATTGCAGAAACCGTCGGGGAAACGAGACTTAACAGCAACCATGAGTGTGATCATTCCTTTCCTTTTAGTTCTGTTCTATCGACGATCGTTTACCGTTCCACGGTGATGCGCGAGCGTTACGCAAATCACTCGTTAAATGGTTAATTTATGCTGATGTTGTTACGTCACTGGGATTGCTGACCGGTGAAAACATTCACTTTGGAGCGTCCTTCTGATGCTCTTCGGACGGATTAATCATTGCCGGCGGCCCTTGGACGTGGGGGATCATCATTTTATCTCATTTCTTCCCACCACAAATATTGCCTTTTTTGGCGTTGAACGTTGGTACCCGATCGGGGAAAATGCTGGAGCTGGCACGTGCGACATTACAACTTGAAACATCGCCGAAATTGGTCACCAAAAAATCCTCCTTTCGTTAAACTCAAAGGAATCGTGTTTCCACAATTTTTCTGCTAATTATTGTTTTCGAAATAGCTGGGTGCTCAGGAGCGGGATTAATTCACAAATCAAAGAACTCTAACTAAGGAGAATTTATTTCGTACTTCTAAATTCCTACAAACTTTTTTGATGTGTCAACAATCAGAACTGGGGGTATAGAGACTAGTCAAAATTGTTAGAATGCAAACTTTCAGTGGAATGAAAATATTACTCAATATATATTTTTGAAACTATAGTTTGACTCTTACTCGGATCGACTGTCGAATAATTATTCCACATAGGTTCCCAGTATTTCAAATCAAAAGCAATTGCACCAATTGGAGAAAAATGAATATTTCACAATTTTCAAGTGCAACTCGTTGAAGGGTTCACCAGCCCTTGAAAAATCCCGCAGCCTCGCAAGCCCACGCTTCATAAAAATCGCGTCCGACAATCGTTTCTCTATTTGCAATCATTTCCAACAATCGCTTCCAACGACCTCTCCCAACAATGAAAAATCCCCAATTAGCATACGACCAAAGCCAACTCCAATCAAAGGGGTCCAACGTTCCGTGCAAACGAAGTGCATTATCGATAATATCTCAGCGCCCGGGGGCCAAAGGCAGCTGCATTCGATAAATTCATTTCGAGTAGTCGATCGAGCAATTTGCCCGATACCTTCCATTAAAGTTGTCACAGTGCCTGGCTGGCAGAGCCATCACGAAATTCATTACCGAGTGAAATTGACGGGAGGAGCCATTTTTCCGAGGCAGATTGCGTCACGTTCGTCTGTTACATGCATGATCGCCGTGGACGAGAGCGACAGAGACAGAGGGCCCGGGCGATCGACAAGAGCCAATCGGCAGGCTATCGATTTCGAGGTCGACGAGGATTCCTCGATTTTTCTGCGGTGACCTCGGTCCTGTGGGTTTTCCATCCGTGTTCGTGTCGATCGCTGGCTCCGAGTCGCGAAACAAGTCTGCTTTTATCAGCTGGCTGGCCCTCGAGAGAATCTGCTCCGCGACTCGAGCTTAGGCTCGTTTTCATAGCCATTATCTGAGGTCCGTGCTCGCCAGTGGCCACGAATATGTCAAACATTGGGTTGGTACGTTTTGTTATTCCTTTTTTCGACCTTGGGGATACTGTCCCAAACAGATGCCTATGTGCTCCATTGTCCCCCTCCATTGATGGTGCACAGATAGTGCACAGAAAACCTTCAGCATTGAGTTGTCCCATTTTTGGAAACCCTATTTTGGATTTTCGAATGTGAAAATCGTTCTCCATGTCTAGAGAAATAATTGTAACAGAAAACTTCAAGTTTCACAGACATACAAGCCTGCGTTAGAAAAGTGGACACAATGTCAGTATTGCAATAATTTTGTTGTTCCTAGACTGTCGATTTTTATGTAGAAAAAAAAATTGTCTGAATTAACTGCAAGATACAGGGGCTACATAGACACTTCGTTCTTTTCGTAACATTATTAATGGTTTCGAAATAGTATAACAGTATTTTCAAAATATTTTCATTGTTTTTCGTTTTCTGCCCATTTTCAACAGAAATGCATAAAATCTGCAGTCGAGTTATTTCATTTTGAGCCTCCGTGTCTGAAAACCGTTCTGCAGAACTTCTCCGATGCACCGCAATTCCCTCGAATCGACGACCATAATCAGAGAATTCAGGTTTCTCGGATCTTACGAGAGCCTCTATCGCGAAGGTGGACATCAAACACGCATTCAACCGTGCATTCCTCTCTTGTTCGCGGAGCGAGCACAAAGCTCGTTTCGCGAGTACAGGCTTCTCTCTAGTCCAATATTTGCGATTCCGTTGCGGGGAGTATTGCTAACCTAACCCAGACCTAACCCTTAGGGGCCTCTGTGTTCACCGATGGAGATGTTTGCGATGGATTGCGGTAGATTTCTGCGACGGAGGAAATAGAAACTCCGCGATTCTTGTGTGCACTTTCCAAGTTTGTTGGTTCCCGGTCCGATAAAGAAAATCAATGGCTGCTGCACATTCTCGTTAAATCGTCCGACGTCTGTGAATCGTCTTCCACTCGACTGATTTGCAGTTGTACCTTTTCTTCCTGTGGCTTTCTTGTTAAGAAAGCAAAGAGACTTGTAGATATTAAATATTGGAGACGTGCGAGACGCAGTTTTAATCATAGAGAAAATTACTGATCCTTACAAAGTCGACAGGATGAGTAAAATTGTAGCCAAAATTACGCTTTGATGATGAACGATCAAAACCAGAGACATCTTCTCTTGCTACAATCCATAGCAAATCACCGTCCACTCAAAGCGTCCCAAATCCCTTGAAATCCTTCCTCCGTAAAAAAGAAACACCATTCTTCGCGACACTTCCACGAAACAATTCAAGTAAGAACGTCTCCCAGAGTAGATCAAGATCAAGGGAACGATCCTCAACTGATCTCTATCACACGCACACAGCATCCTCTATTCTCGAATAACCTTCACGACCACTCTCTCGACTAACCAAAGCAATTCCGTGTGATTCGTTTAACAAAATCGTACAGCTCTCAACATCCACTTGTCTTCCGATACATCCACTGTGTTTCTTAACGCGTTGACACAATAATGTCGAAGCTTGATTTGTCTTATGCGAGCCACGCCAAAATTGTATTACAATTGTTCAACGGCGATTGACGGCGAAAACGAATAGGCTTCCAGTAGATAAAGTGCCAACACGAGATCATCCAAATTCCTTGAAACCCTGATGGAATCTGCGAGCATGGTCGCGATAGAGGTGCCCGCACACGAAAAACTCGCGTGATTCAACGATCGGACGTATAAGGAGCGGAAACGTCTTCGTAGATCGCGGATTCCTCGAGTCGCGGAGCAGCGAGATCGTCGATCCGAGATCGAGAGGCTGGGATCGTCGATCTTGGCCCAGATACTGGGAAACACGGCTGGAGAAAGAGGCTGGAGAGGCCGGGAGATACGAAACGCGCGCGATCTCTTTCGAGAAACCGTTTCTGTATGTGTCGTTTACACAGGTCGCCCGTAAATTGGCCATGGTTGAGGCCGATCTAGAACGTGCCGAGGAACGTGCCGAGGCCGGAGAGTCGTAAGCATCCCTTTTTCAAACAGAAAACAGTTTTGCATCCCCCCGCCCCCGCAAAACCTGACGCACAACACCCCCGAAGTGACCAGCGAGTTTTCCGAACCCTGTTTTCTGCCGATCGCACCTAATTCCGCATCTCTAGGAAGTGTTTAGCACTCACCCCCCTTAGAAACCCTAACGAAATCGTGTGTGAGGATGTACCATAACATGTTTTGTCTTCTTTTGCCATGTTAACACCCCCCAGTTTTAGCTAACGAAACTTGCGTTCGATTGCGATTGTTCATAGACGTCACAGCTGGTTTTTCACTGTTGTTTTACTTTGGTGACCAAAGGGAAGCTTGCTTCGACGTCTGACTTGTTAAAATTTGAGACATCTGGAATTAATTCTTTATGGTTCGTTGGGGCGGTCGCAAGGTCTTTGCATTTTTCTTTTTAGTCTAACGATGGTTGTAATTGCTAAAGTAAATTTTATAACGAAATAATGACACTGCGAGGTGGCAGAATATTGATATTCTTTTAGTATTTTATCAATTTTAATTTCATGAAGTAGAATTTATCTGTGAGCATTAAAAGATGTCAAGAGAAGAAAACTTCAAATTGCAATTAATACAGTACATGCAATGCTGAAAGATCAAAAAGTGCAAGAAAGTGAATTAAGTATGCAATGCCCTTCGATCCAAAAACATGAGAGACTGAATTCAGTATGCAATGTTCAAACATCCAAAAATATAAGAAAGTCGATTAAGCATGCGACGCTCAAAGATCAAAAAGACGAGAATGTGAATTAAAAATGCGATGCTCAAAAATCCAAAGATATGAGAAAATAAATTAAACATGTGACGGTCAAAAATCCAAAAATACGAGAAGCTGAATTTCCCTTTGGTCTCCCATCCAAGAGAATAAGAGAATAGTGATTATTTATGGGTCAGATTAGTCTCTACTCGTATTAGAGTCCGTAATCATTCTCTTGGATAGCGGAACAGGTTTTCAGAATGCGGACTCGATGAGTTTCGAGCGGTTCAAGGACAACGGCGCTGCAGTCCCAGGACAACGTTTGCATGAGACACATATAATTTTTCTGTTCTTCCTCTTCATTTCTCTTTTGTAATGGTTCTCTGTTTTGTTTTTAAGTTCCTATTGTTCCTTGCTTCTTTTTCGCATGACACGTGTGGCTGTTGATCACAGGTCGCCAGAAAACTAGTCATGGTGGAACATGATCTCGAGCGAGCCGAGGAGAAGGCAGAACTATCGGAAGGGTAGGTGATTCAATTTGTGCACGAGCTGTCTCCCATTTTCGATCCCTTGTCCGACTATTCTTGTGTCTGTCGTGGACGAACACTGGTCCCCGCAAAAGAAGCAGCAAAAATTTCACAAAGACAACGAAAAATGAAAAAAAGTACAAAAAAAAAGTTTATTCAGAAATTAATTTTTACCTTTTATTAAGAAATCTTAATCATTCTCACAATCATCTTCAAGCGGATATTTCTCGCTATTAAATAGTTGACGACGATTCGGTCCATTTAGAGCCTAAATTACAATATTAGTCAATATCAGATTTTTAGTAACATTTTTGAATCGATCGATTGCCAGCGTCGGTTCATTTATTTTTATTTATCTGATACACATCAGATATATTATTTTCAATTTATGTTTCTTTCCCATTGAATTGTGCGGAAGTGAAATGAAACGAAAATGTATTGGTTCGTTTAATAATCTTAATACATCGGAAATAATATAACAAATTCGTTAGATCTACCCGTGACAAATAAAAATGCATAGAAAGCATGTTCGCAATTTTATTCGAGAGATTACAAAGCAATTGTTTACTTAAATTCGGCGCATCCGTGATTATAAAGTGCTCTAGAAAGTTGAATATTACAGAATGTTAAAAATGTAAATTCGAAGACAGTTTAAATCGAAATATTCCAAGGAATATCGATCGTGTTACCGGATGATTTGAATTGGTATTAAACGATTGTGTAAATGGAACGGGGCCAAGTGTTCGTCCCGAAGGAAGAAAACTCGCTCAGGTAGGAATCGCTTCGGCGGGTCGAGATCAGGATACTAAACGCTGACTCGTTTTACAGGAAGATCGTCGAGCTGGAGGAGGAACTGCGCGTGGTTGGCAACAACCTGAAATCCCTCGAGGTCTCCGAAGAGAAGGTAAGCGCCACGGACGATTTACAGTACAAAAATATTCTGTACACTTTCTCTTCCTTTCGAATTCACTTTCGACGGAACCGCGACAAATACCCGGGGACGAACGTGTTCGTTCTTCTTGGTGTAACCAGCGCGATGAACCTCCGATGTAATCAACTTCTTCGTAGTAATTCGTACGTCCTATCAATTGAATCTATGAATTTTCTCTGTGAATTGTCTACGTGAATTCATTCTATCAACTATTTTTACGAATTTATTCTATTTTTATGAATTCTACGAATTTTATCTATGAATTATTTTATATGAATTATTGCTGTAGATTCATTTTCTATGAATTTTTTCTCGGAATTATTTTTGTGAATTGAGTCTATAAATTATTAGTATGAATTCTTTCTATGAATCGATTTTTAAAAACTGGTTAAATCGCGGAGGTTCTGATGTACAGAATGTCGCAGAATTAAAGGATTATAGTGAGTCAGTTGATCAAAGTATTCTGTGGTGAGAAACCCACATTTTCGTAGATAAAGTATGCCTATCTAATTTTGTGGCATCCTGTACGCTCTTTTCACATTTACGTTAAACAGATTTAAACTCGAACACCTTTTACGCACTTGGATATTATAGTGCACAAATAAATTCAATTCATATTAAACCATATGCAATATAAAACGTTAGTTTTCATCTGGTTCCCCAATAAATATGAAATACAAAAATAAAGTGAAAAATACAGTATAAAAATTGTTAGATTTCGAATAAGATGTGTGAGAAGTTTTTGAATTCGAGTCAAAGAATTGTACGTTTTCAAAACGAACAAAATTTCGTACGCCTTTTCGATAGCAGACAAATAGAAGTAGAGTCATGGATCTATGATCTCCCAATTGGATCGATAATTTGTATTTTCGAGATGAATAACAGTCACGTTACTGTACGTAGGCCAACCAGCGCGAGGAGGAGTACAAGAACCAAATTAAGACCCTTACCACTCGCCTAAAGGAGGTACAGATCCTTTGAGGGTGTTCTTTTTTTTTTGCACCCGGTGTTCTCTGACCAGTGTGTGATTTGTCGTCGCGAGATCTATGGATCGTTAACCGCCTGATCACTCACCCCCAACAAACCACTCTACTCTGTCTTTTCTAACCGATTTCTCTTTTCTACTTCCGTTCTTTTTCTTTTTTTTATATTTTTGTAATCCTAACCTGAGCTCGTTTTTTTCTCTTTTTTTACGCTTGACTAAAAACAGGCGACACAAAGAGAGGAGACTTTCGTCGGACAGGTCAAGATTCTGGATAGTCAATTGAAGGAGGTAAGTAAACCGGAAGTTGGGTCACGAGGCGGGAAACTTGAAAAGAAAATTCAAGAAGAAAGTCCATTCACTTTGTTACGATTTTTAGTATTTCTTCTGGGTTCCGTTAATCAGTTTTCAAATCGTAATCGTTGGTAGCTTTTAGTTCACCTCTTTTGTACAGTGTACTTTTACATTTTTGCACACCTTTCACGTTCCGGTAATAGTGTTTTCGCATATTACGCATAAGTAGTAAAGATAATTACGGAAACGTTTCTCTTAATAAGTGATTTATATTTACCGATATTTAATTTTGAAGATATTTAATCTCGGCTGAGGGATAGAAGGAATTCGCGATTATGAGGTAGGAGTGTTACAGTGTTTTTGTGGAGAATATCGAATTGATAACTGAACGAATTGATAACTAACGAGTTAATTTTTGAGAATAAAATTGAAGCATGGAGTGAGGCTTACTAAACGAAATAATCAGAACGAGTTTGCTAATAAGAATTTTCTAAAAATTATTCTGATTCCGTCGATTTTAAAAGAGGCAATCTATTTTTCTCATTCTTAAAATGTTCTAGAGACATATTAATTTCTGTTTATACTAGTCGATCAAATATATTGTTTACATATGCGTGATGCGTCTTGTAAATTACCACCGGACTGCAATTTCTGTGCACCGATCTGCTTTTATTTCATTCGATGTACATACTTCGGTGAAAAATTTCTGTCTGGAAATTTTTGTTGAATTTTTGTTTGTGGTCCAAATGTTATGTATGCATGAGGACATCTCGTAGAAGTAGACGCACAAAATTTTAAAATCGACGACAAATCACATAAGATCCCGACTTTGTCCATGTATATTAATGTATTTTCTGTGGTGCAGGCTGAAGCTCGTGCTGAGTTCGCGGAAAGATCCGTGCAGAAACTCCAGAAGGAGGTCGACAGGCTCGAAGGTGCGTATTCAAACAGTTCGATTCATTTCTCACCACGTTATCGAAACTCAATCTCACAATTTTCTTCAGTTTTCCTAGTTCTTAGCAGTGATAAACATAGATTAGAAACCAATCTCCTAGTACCAGTAGAATTTTTGCAATTACGTTGTAAAAAAAGAGAGAGAGAACTGCTAAACGAGAATTATAAATCGAAGGGAGCTAAATATGAACACTGAGAGGATTAAGATAATTATGTTAGGAAATCATCGATGACCATTTACTATCAAGTTCATACGAGAAATTTTTCTTACAATTAATGGGGAAAAAGTTGTTCTTATTGCGGACGACAGAGTACAACTTAATATAAAATATTTTTTCATAAGACTTAACTTTAAACGCTATTCAAAAGCTTCTTCAGTAGCTAGTTCTTCAATTGATTATGATTATAATGCGAATTTTTATGTATTTGTAGTATCGGCGAGTTGGTAAACTACGAGAAAACGTGTACATTAAAAAGAGTTCATTTTTCTTGTATTTTTATCA
Organism: Halictus ligatus; assembly: GCA_028454255.1. Classification (NCBI taxonomy): domain Eukaryota; kingdom Metazoa; phylum Arthropoda; class Insecta; order Hymenoptera; family Halictidae; genus Halictus; species Halictus ligatus. Next base: position 7,154,722 of record CM052145.1, on the reverse strand, counting down.
CGAGAAACTTGTTAGACAACAACAGGATAAAAATGTTTGCCACGTTCTTGTTTCTTAAACCTATGTATACAGATATACATAGTATACTAAACATACATAAATATTTGCAGTTTAATCACGATCATTTTTAACATCTCTGTCGTCTGCAAAAATATCAGAACAGTTTGAAATCTGTCCCGAGAGCCCCAACCCCTAACAACCCCCAAGGGAGGAAAGCACTGACCTAGATAGTAAGACACGTTATGAATTTTTACTGAATGACCATTGCAAATAACTCAATTTATTATTTATTGCAGTTAGCATACCATTGTTGCGGAATATAGGCAAAAATTTTCAGCCAAATCAACGACGCGCTCACTTTCACAAGAAGGGGTGTTCAGAAAACGCCCGGCTGGATTTGGCTGAAAATATTTGTGTACACTCTGCAATATATGCACGCGAACTGCAACTAACAATAAGTTAATTTACTCGCAGCGTTCGTCCGGGAAAAATTCCAGAAAGTGTACCTACTCGTCGGGTTTGTTGCACAATTACCTAAAATTCTTTTCCCCCTTGAAAATGATCTAATATCGCCAACCACCGGCGAGAATCGCCGGCAAAATTGCAAAAAGCGTGCACCCTCATTGACTAACCACCCCGCGGAGTGGATTTTTGCATCGAACTAGCGTGGCTTGGCGTGTGTGCGCTTTCCTCTAACAAGTAATCTTTCCAGACGACCTCGGCGTCGAGAGAGAGAAAAACAAATTGCTCCAGGAGGAGATGGAAGCCACCCTGCATGACATCCAGAACATGTAGATCGTGTTTCGGGGCGGACAGAAACACGACTTAAAAAAAAAATAATAAAAAGAAAACACACACACACGAATCAGAGAGAAAGAGAGAGTGAGAGTGAGAGAAAGAATCTGGGGGGACGGAGAGCGAGAGATAGGGTTAACGAACAAGAGGGAGAGAGAGAGACACGTTGGTGGCAGAGAGGGTGAGAGGAACGATCGCGATAGCAAAATGGCGCAGCGAAAATCGCCGTCCGAGCGAGAAAGAAAAAGAAACGATGGTTGACATTCTCGAAAAGAACACGCGGCGCGAGCGGTTTCGTGTGTACGGTGCACATCATCCCCCATCTACTTCCACGGACAAAACCACACGCAGTCCCTTTTAGGATAGAAACTCGCGCGTCTCTCCCCTTTCTTATTGTATCAGCAACAAGCCGGTTGCGCATTTCTTTTTCATGTGTATGCTCGTGTGTCCGATCGTATGAATCCTGACTGCTGCACGCGCGTGTATCGTATGGGTGCGAGTGCGTTTGTGCTTTTGCGCGCAGCAAAAGCGAGACTAAGAGAGAAAGAGTGTGTGTGAGAGAGAGAGAGAAAGAAAGAAAGAGAGAGAGAGAGAAAGGCACGATGACGGCGAGATCGAGAAACGACGGATAAAGTCGGGGGGAAAAAGAAGGAAACATAGGGGTGCGTTTCGTCAAAGGGGACATTATCGCAAACCGTTGTTCCTTCCCTTTTACATCAGTCTTCTGATTTTTTTTTTCTTTCGCATTCGACGTCCGAGTGGGTTTTTTCCTTTTCCGCGAATCGACGTTCCCTCGTTGACGATGAGACACATTCTTTGCGAGCGAAACGTTGCGAAAGGATCGAGCGATCGATCGATCAAGCGTGCACACTCGTCGAGGAGGAATTTCCAAGCGGCTGGGCCAGCTATTTGCTATTATTGACGTGTATAGCGGTTTCCATTGTCCGAGGACTTTGTATTCTCCGATTTTACCTCGATCACGCTGACGATCTTTTTCAAAGCGTCTTTTTGGACACGCTGGATCCACGGTTGACGAAGTGACAAACCGAGATCTGGTTGTCGCGTGTTTCCACCGTTGTTGGTGACAACAGTCTTCATGGGATGGGGTGTAATTTTATGACGTGAGTTCCAACATCCGTCGCCAATTAGAATGTACTGAATTGTCCGTTGTGGTTCGATTAAAAGTGAACAATTCAATGTTCGATTGATTAAGACTTGACTGGTTCGATTTCGCGAAGAAATTTCTTCTCGACCGCTCGCGAGACTGCTTCTTCCACGAACAATCGTTCTTCCATTCTCAATATTCCATTGTTTGTTTCTTTTTTATGAAAAAAAAGAGTAATAACGCTCACTGCCAGCATTCCTAGATAGAAGACGATTCGATTGCTTGGTAGAACAAAGTAGATGCAGCTAGGTGAATCGTATCTTAGCCCGCCACAGCCTGAAGTTTCTCATTGGTACCACTGACGGCGACGTTCTACAATGAAGTTTTGTACCTTTGTACCCGAAATCTATACAACGGACCTCCAGCAGACGCGATTCGATCGAAACGAGCCTGTCGTTCGATTCCTCGCGAAAAAACAAATCGAAACTGTCCTACAACAATTTCCCATGCGAACCTCCGTCTTCGACTAAATCGCGATCCAAAATTCTCGGAGAGCGCCGGTGCGCATGCTCCGTTGCTCGCGCGAACTTTAATCCGCGATTTACTCCGGAACGGAGGGTCCTGTCGAAAAAATTCTTTCCAGATTTTCGATGCAGTTTCTCGCGACGAATCGCGTTCGAGGCTGGCTCGAACCGCGTCTTTTAGGATTCGACTCTGTAATTCGCGAGACTCGGGCCGTCTTGGCAGATGATCTCGAGCTTGTTTCGGCAAGATCGGCCCCGATCGAGAACCTGTGATCACGGGACACATTCCTGGCTGGCGAGCATATGCATTTAACGAAAATCGATCGGCTCAGAGCTCCGGACGAGCGAATCGACGTTCAACAATCGTGCCTGTACATATTTATTCTAGATGTATAATCGAGCGGGGAACACGATTTCGTATACGAACCGTTGGCAGAGGGAAAGCGGGCCGAATCCGCGTGCAAACGAAAGGAAAATAATCGAACGGGAAAGAGGGAGAGAGAGAGAGAGAGAAAGATGGGAAATACAGAACTTCCATTCCGGGACGCATACTTATTCGCATGTTAGGTCCGCCGTCGACGCCGCTGATTCTCGCGATCGATTATTGTCGGCGGGATAGACTCTTTTCTCCTCTTTGTCACTCGGAACTGCCCCGAACCGTTTCAGAACGCGGTTCACAAAACTCGACGATCCTCGTTGGTGCGATGTTCATAGTGCGTATACTCCCCAATCGTCTTTTTGAAGTATGATCGCAGTTTGAAGACGCTGCTCAACATAGTTGGAGAGGCTGCTGCAATTGAGAGGCAACTTTTCTGTAATTTTTCTAATTGTTAAATTGACTGCTTTTAACGTTTCCTGTAAATTCACAGTCAATATCAGTATGTTCATAGACTTCTACATTCAATGTGGAACTTGTATCTTTTTCAAAAAGAGACATTTTTAAAATTATTGTAGAATCTAATTCTAATTGGATGGTATTAGCAAGGTAAAGTATGTGCCTACAACGAAACGTTGTAGTGGCAACAATAAGATTTTGTCTCCACAATCATGTATCCTATTTCTTCTTATGGAAACAAAGAATTTTGTTTCTTTGATAAATTGGCTGTATTGAAGGTGTGATGAAAAAAGACAGTGTTGACATTATGCTTCTAATTATCGTATGATAAATGCACTGAAAAACATCATATTATCAGCTTGTTTTAAATAGGATGTGGAACCAACAATTATAAAAAATGGAGTCCTCTTGATTGCAGGGAACGCTTCAATTCGTGCAATAACTTCAGTAGTTTCGCTAAAGATTCGATTCGTACTGTCCGCACAGCCACGGAACGGTTCCGTTTCAGAATAATAATCCTTCTTTTGTTTAGTTTCCGACATGTGTCCGTGCTGATGCGAACCGATAGTAGAAACACCTACATTAAAATGCATTAAAGAATGTTTGCTCGGTGCTGAACGTTCACCGTTCCGGGTCTGTGCGAATACTACAAATCATTTGTTTTAAAAATTGATTTACTCGAGTGTGTTCTAACAGACATTTTGGGGAGAGGCCGTACGTTCTCCAGCGCGACGATCGAAACGAAGAGAAAGCACAATAATTAAATGATTATCTCCACGCGTCCTATACCGTTAACGAAAATAACGATTTTTGTTATTCCGATTTTTCACCGAAGAATGGCTGAAAGAAACAGAGAAAGAGAGTGAGGGGGGAGAGGAAATAAAAGAGAAAGAATGTGTGCGAGAAAATTTGCGTGTCTGTCTCTGTATGCATGAGAGAAAGATTGTGAGAGAGAGGGAAGAGTATAAAAAAAAGAATAAAAATAAACAAAGGAAACGCAGATACTTGAGTTCACGAGAGAGTTTTAGTTTATTAATTTACTTAATATTAATAAAAACGAATGGAACGATAATAACACTAATATCATTGTAATGATAATGATTATTATATATATTGCTATTATTATAAAACTGTTTATAATATATATTTTAATTTTGAAAAAATCAGTGTGTCGTTTTGTTTTTTTGTTGTTACGTTGTTTTATGTCAAGCTAACGTTAATCCAACACTATTACCCCCACCCCATGCTACCCAAAAACCCTTGACAACCTTTTCTCGAACGTTAACAACTGACTGCAACGTGTTCCACGCGAATAACAACGCTGCGTTGTGTTAGACAGTCGTGTGTAGTTGTTGCATGCCTCGTACAACGCCAAGGACCTGTGGTACGTATCAATACGGAAACAACGGTGAGTAAAGTTGCTTGTTCTTTTTCATGGCTATCTTCACGTCGGGAAATTAATACGTACTCGCCTTGCATGACTGCGTCCACTTCCGGTATTCTCGTTCTCCGATCCCCTGTTATCTTTTTTCTCACATGGATAGTTAGTTCACTTTATTTTCCGAACTATTTTTCGAAGCTGTTGGACGTAGCAAACAAGCTCCGTCAAGAATAATTTCGCACTCCACAAAAACAGTATTACTAAATGATAAATACTAGTAAAGATTGAAAATATTTCAGGACTATTTAAAATTGAAGATTAAAGATTCGATTAAAGTATACTTCAGCAGATTTTCAAGATGGATTTTTATCTTAAAGTTGGAGGATGTAGGACAGCAAATAATTAAATAATTTAATTCCCAAGACTATTGAACGCCATTAATTAGTAAAAGTGTGCTCGAAGTCAATTGTAGCACTTGTCAATAGTGTAATAATTTGTTAAATTATTGAATCAGTTGCAGCAGATTTTTGAACTCACAAGACAGTTACATATTTATTGTGTCCTTGAAAGTAGAGAAGTAGTTTCAAGTTACAGTGCCTAGAAAAATGCAATATCCATTAATTTATTACATTATGCTCGAATTCAGTTACAGCAAATTTCTAGCTGTTTTGGTATTAACATCGGGCAAACATTTACATAAACTAGTAAGATTAATAGTGATTTCAACGCATGGTATCCATCATACTAGAATCTGGAGAATCGAAATTATCAGAGCTTCACAATCGTTGCTTCAATTCCACATTTTCAACGCAATCTTCAATTTCATCGGAAATAAAAACGATAAAATCTGTAACCATTCTCAGCTATAACAAGGAGTCCTAGTTTCCACGTAAAAAAGCTAAAGTCAATAGTCTAGAATCAGCTCTCATTTTATGTTTCTCTCAACGTATGAACCTCCAATTAGGCAATCAAATTTCCATAGACAACTGCATGAAAGAAATAGCATAGTCTAATTGTAAGAATAATTGTAGACTTCATGCTCCTCTCGATCAACACGGATCCTAGCCAATTACAGGATTCTACATTCTAGACATATTAGCTAGAAACTAACTAACAATCTAGAGAGTACTTTATATTTTCTATCAGACGACTAACAATCATAAATCTGAGCAATATTTCTGATATATAATGTTACATAGTTTTAATGATTTACTGGATGTTCGACGTTTTCAGGAAAATTTCACAGACCACGTATCATTCATTTTAATACCTCATCCTCGTTGACAGACTCGACACTGACTCCCCTAATCCTCTTCATAAATTCTTCGCAAGGCTTTACTCGAACACTGAGCTTGCTAAACAATACGAAATCGAAACTACTGTTCACGGGACAGCCGGTGCAGACGATTACAAAAGCGAATCGTGCGCGCCAAAACGCTTTTCGAATAACATTGCGAATACTTGCAGATGAAATGGTGGTTGAGAAGGAGAAATTCAAGGAGATTGGGGACGGCTTGGACCAGGCGTTCCAGGAGCTCTACGGCGTCTAACGAGCCAACTAACCGCAACCCTTCTAACGCTTCGATAAAATCATCACATATCAAACAAACTATCGATCATAACTTTTTCATAGTCTCGCTTGCTCTTAACAATCTTAATCTGTAAGTTACTTGCGCTACGCTTTTTTAACACAACTTTCCCATCAACGCCTAACCGATTCATCCTTGAAAGAGTCGAACACAAGCGACTGCCTTATCCGCGACACCTTATCACACTGATAACCCTCTTCGATGAGCCATCCTTTTCTCACTCACTATCAAATGTTCGCGAACTTTTCTACTTCTTGTCTTGCGCGCGAACTTTTTGACGATTTTTGCATATCGGCAATCGTGCCGCAATGGGTTAACAGAATTATTGTAGTATTTTTGTTTTTCTAATTTTTACTCGAGTCATTGGAATTATTTTGCTTGAATTTTCGGATGTATTTTACTTGAATCATGGGAATTACTTTGCTTGAACCTTTGACATTATTCTACTCGAATCGCATTGGAATTATATTGCTCGAGTCTTCGGATATATTTAACTCCAATCATTGAAAATATTTTGCTCGGATCATTGGATGTATTTAACTCGAATCATTGGAATTATTTTTCTCGGATCGTTGGATATATTTAACTCGAATCATTAGAATTATTTTGCTCGAGTCTTCAGATATGCTGTACTTGAATTATTTATGTTATTTGAATCCATGATACTATTTTGCTAGAAGTTTTGTAGCCACGTCGAAGTGCTTTTTCACTTTTTCTAACAAAGACAAGAAGTTCATGTTTGCGCTAATTTTCATACTTTACGAGATGCAGAGTACCATTGGGGGAATAAACGAGTTCCCAGAACACAGACACACCTTAGTTATAAGAACGAAATTTCTGGGCGTGTTTTCTCTAGTATTCGATTAGTAACATCGCCATTTTTACCTTGCAGACGAGCTTGTACACGAGAAAGAAAAGTACAAATACATCTGCGACGATCTGGACCTTACTTTCACCGAATTGATCGAGAAGAATTAATCGATAGTCGGCGATCGAACGTGTCCATCGGCCGTCGAGGATCATTGGCCGCCATCGTAAAGGAACGACCGGATACGATCATGGTCGTTTTACCGAGCCAACTCGCTTACGCGTAACTTTGTTATTGTAACCAACAACAAAAAAAGAAAGAAGGAATGCGTTTCACCGAAAAAGAGAACCGAAAAAATACGCGATCAATCCGGGTCTTCTGTATTTTTTATTTGTTCATCGACGACTCTGGTCTGCGTTCTTGATTCGTTCGTTTTCTTTTTTGTTTTTGTTTTTCTCTCTTCTTTTCCTCTTCTTTTTTTTTTAAAGTTAATCGACTCCCTCGACCTAGAATCGCAGTCACGGTTTGTGGATCCGTTGTTTTCGGTATTTTCTATATTTTCTATCCCACTTGCTCGGTAAGTACTCGCTTACGGGGTTTTCGTACGGATATCGAAAGGAAGCGTCGATCCATGTAACCGGACAGACCCAGGCTAATAAAGATTCAGCCCAGAAACGGTGTATTTATTCTATCAGCGGATTATCACCCGAAGATATATTGTCCAATCGACCAACAATTATGTTGCAATAAAAAGATCTGAGAATTACGTGATTGTTAATCTTCAAACACCTGAATTCTATTGCAATCCCTCTCCGAATTGAACCCTTTGCACTTCGTTACGAGCTGAACCACACGCCCGATGGTAATAATTACCTTACTATGTTTATTTGTACAAAAATAAAGCAAACTAGCAGAGGAAATAAAAAATTCGTTCATCTATGAACAATTTTGTTCCGATAAGAGAAGATAATTGTTTCTCAAGAATTCCCTTTGAGAAATTAGGGTTGATGATGGTGTCAATAAATGCTCGAAGTGCTGAGGGTTAAGTTTTCGACAACACTAAACAACTAGTCTGTAAGGGTGTAATTTATAAACATTCTCCTATGGGGAACTAAATATAGAAATATAAGAAACCTATGCCTTTAGTAATTATTGAAAGGTTTGACTGATTAACAAACCCTACTAACGACGACAACTTGTTCCTAGCTCCCTTACTAATCTAAAACCTCTCTCTCTCTTTAACGACACTAAGCTGCCCTAAATAATAAAACTTCTGTCATTCCTCAAGCGTGCAAACTTGGAAACGTGCACCAACTTTCTCAAGTTCTAATTATCTTGTAAAATATTTAAGACACGAAACAATGTTCATAAAGAATCATGTTCATTTAAAAATTTGTTTCGTACATTTAAATATTTTAAATACTTTATAGTCTACTGCACATATTCTCCTACCGTATCATTTCAATTTTTAATTTTCTGCACAAGTATTTAGTACATTATACCCGTATCATAATTGAGTAACAATAAAAATACCATTTTTTAAGTTACAAAGATCTTGCCAAGTGAAATGAAACAATAAATTCAAGCACACATAATGTAAACCCCGTGTCTAAATAATTTCAAGCTTGTTAATTTTATAAGGCAACACATGCCACTTACTTTTAGTGTTTACATACTAAAACTTCATTGAGTAAACTTAGTATTACCTATTGGTGCTCATCACCATTACCTAATTACATTTAGAGTCTTGATCTAAGCCGGATTCTCGGGTCCGTGTTACGACATATGTACATAGTGTAGGGCCAGTGTCGCCAGATGAGGGGAGGGTGCACGAAGCGAGGGGAAAAAGTTACCCTCTCTCTGCCAGTACCGGAATATGCACGACAGAGACGAAACGCGTCACGTGACCGGCCGCGGCGGAAGAAGGGGAAATTAGAGTGGGGAAAGAAGTCCTGATCTGGCGACCGTGTGCAGCTACACGACTACTATTTTACTACTACTATTTTTTGTGACATTACCGACCGTATCGAACGTAGAAAAGGACGGCGCACTGTATACCGTTGATTAAATCACTAAATACAATTCAAATTATATCGTGTTTAGTGTAATTTATATCAGAAAAATGCCACAAATAAATTAGTGAAAGCCCCATAAAAAAATAATGGAAAATAAAGAAATTTGTAACTGTATTAGTAGTAGTTCACCCGTGGTTGGAACCGGTTTAGCATTACCCTCTCTTCCCCCGATTAGTACACCCCCCGCAGAGGGGTTAGGCAACTGACTAAGATCGTACAGCTCCGTCCGGCTTAGATCAAGACTTTACTGTGGTACTCATTGCCATCCTCCGAACTTCAAATTCCCTCTTTCACACCCAATTAACAAAACGTCTAACACCGTCCAAACTAATGCCAAATTCCCACCCTTTTTGCATTGCAGATGTGGTGGTAAACGAGCGCTGTAAGTACAAAGCGATCGCCGACGAGATGGATCAGACGTTCGCCGATCTTGCCGGATATTAGCAGCCTCGAAGCAGCATTTCTCGAAAAAAAAAAAATGGAACGGGGGCGTAAACTACGTGCATACACACGCGTAAACACGATACACACACACCTATAATTGCGTATACCTAGACAACAAACAAGAGAAAAAGAAAACGGACGAGAAAAAAAAAGATATATCGTACGAAAGAACCATGCCACGGTAAAAAGAGACACTGCCAGCACGCGGACCTTTCAACGCACGACGCCCAAAAAATGAAAAATATTGTTCATCCCCAAGACAAGAAACAAAAGGACGCCTGGCGTCTTTTAAGTGACACCTGCACAGCGAGATGGATCGCCGAGTGTGTCGATCATCGGTCATCGATCTTTAGATTTCGTTTAAATGATTTATTATTCTTGAGCGACAGAGAGGAATTTAAGTCGTCAAGATTTTTTTAGCAGTCCATGATAGTTCTCTTTTTAGATTTGATAACTGAAATATGTAGGATTATTAACGTTACTCTTGTAGACTTTTTGTTGTCGAGCAACAAGATTAACATTCTGTTTGGGGGTCGAAAAATTGTGAATTTAGGTCCAAAGATTGCCTGAGCATTCCATGACAGCTCCATTTTTAGATTTGATATTTTGGGACGTGATTTTTGATATCTACTATCTTAGATTCTTTATTTTTAAGCAAATACGTTTGATAATCTGTTTGAAGTTCACTGAGAACACTGTTGTAGCATGTCTGTCTAATTTTTAAACTTGCCCACTTCGAGACGTGATTTTTGACACTAGATTTTTATCTTGAATGATCTACTCAGAAATTTATTCGAGACCTTAACAAATAAGATCTAAAGATTTTGTTCACGATAGTTTTGAGACGAAGGATGAGACGTAATTTTTTATTCAGTCGTTTTCTATTAGTGTTCGAAGTGTTATAAACTCGCTTAGAATAACTTGAGAATTGATTTAGGAATTAGTTAACTTTCAGACTGAAATCCTTCCGTTTCTTCAGCAAAGACTGCATCGTTAATTTGTAAAGCTTCTTAGTTAGTGCAACATGTATTCGAATCTCTTGTTTCTATAGTTTAAGCTAGCAATGATTTTCCGAAAAATTTCTTACCTTTACTGAATTGTTTACTGAACTGTTCTTGTAGCTTTTGTTAGAAGAATTCCGTTCTTCCTTTATTTTATAAAGACTTGTACCACCAACATAAAGAGACAACGTACCCAATTATGAACCAGCATCCACGAGACTGCAAACCATATTGACGATTAAAAATGGCGTGCTGTCTCTTGTCAGTATTTTCTTCTACATCGATTTCTCTCATTATGCGCTCCACGCCGCACTCCTTTCTCATTTAACGACATTTTAATTGTAAACGATAGTTTAACACGTTCACAATCCATTGCGTCATACTTATGCGAAGATTTAGACTAAAATGTAACACACATATTTAGACAACAATTTCTACAAGTAAAGATTAACTTTAAAGCCTGTTTAAAATTTGTAGAATAGAATAGTGTAGTCGACTTAAGAGGAGACTTGTCATTTTTAAAAGAGTCATTGACTTTTTCTGGTGCTCGAGCTTAGGATACTCGGACTGTGAACGTGTTAAGGACAGCGAACCTGTTCACGTTTCGTCGAACAACGGTTCTATCTTGTTTGAATCGATTCATCGCTGTGTAGGCAATCCCCGTTGCATTTCACCCCTAATCGCCCATGGCTCCACGCTCGCCACCGAGTTGGTCGTTCAGTATAGCTTGCCACCGCACCATTAACTATGTCGTCACGTACCTGCGATCATTTCTCGCCCAGAAAGAAACGGCTTTACTTCGTGCCAAGAAATCACGCCAGCCTCCGGCGTGCGCCGGGAGAAAGGGTTAAACCGATGTCCATATCGTCGAAACGAGACTCTCCAATTAGCGCGAATACTTAGGAATGATAATCGAGGAAAGTCTGGTAGCGTCGCGACAAACAGGAAAGTCGAGTTGCTAGGAATCGTCTCCGAAATCGCGTTCCATCGAGGAAAAAAGGTAAAACGAGCAGACTCGTGGATTTCGTCGGTGCGATCGAGGAACGCGATCCATCGATCATATCAGCCGTGTCTTTTAGCATTTAAGTTCGCCGTTGCATCGATCCCCAGACTGCGAAACATGCAAAATTAAAAATAATATTGATTACGATTAATTCATTAAATTAGACATTTCCTTATTCAATAATTTCAGTGAGTTGCATCGGTACCATAATTTCCCCGATTGTTTTGCTTTTCGTAAATTAGACCCACTAATTTTTCTCATAAAATGCATAAAGTTCGCAGTCTTTTGATCACGTGTCGTCGTTCCACGCTTGCTTCATATCGCCAAAACATTATATTTCGCGAAGAAAAATTTTAGACGCTTCGGGTTCTGTTGTCTTTCGATCGAGGCGTTGATTTCTAGGTAAATTGTCGATCGTTGTTGCTGAGTTGGGGGAATGCCCGTAAACAAACGATTGCGAATTGATGTGACGGAATTAGAGAAAAGTGTTTACAGTTCAACGATTTCTTGTTAGCTGAATTTTTCGATAACCAGACGCGTCACCGTCAATTGCCAATCGCGACCAGCTCTGCAACAGAATTGGGCATTTTTAACAAACGGATCCTTAAATCTTTCGCTTTTGTAACCTCGATTTGTTCACGAAATCGATTGCTCGTTAGATGAGACGAATCGTTGCTTGAGTAATCGTGGGAAAAATATTCTTCGCCCAAATCTGTTCCACGCAGCTCAGTGTCTAAAACACGCACCGATCGCTGCGACTTCAGTTTTATACGACATTAACCCGTCTACTGTACTTATATCACTTTCAATAAATCTGCATTTTTTATACCTGAATGACGATCCCGTTAATCGCTGTTTGTGTTCAGTTGCGAAGCGTTCATTCGTTGTGCTGCTTCTTGTTTTGTTTCATAATGTCTGCCACTTAAGCCTACACTCATCTTTTCAACCTAATAAATTATTGAAATGAAGATTTTGCTTAATTTATGGAAATAGATTCATTTTTTAGTTAATTCTTGTACGAACCTTCTGAATGGATTTGTAAAAATCTTGAGAGAATGCTTCCACTATTTTCATAGCCATTATTCAAAACCTGATTTTATAGAATAATGTCCAAAGAAAGTGTCCTATCTCAAAAAATTTAATTCTAATTATTAAAAATGTGTACACAGACCTTATGTTCAATTATTTACATGAAATAATCTTCAAATGCAACGATGAATAAAGTCGGGAAGGGATCAATAACGAGTCAACAGGTTTACATAACATATTCATTGTTTATGATCTCGTTTCATAATATAATATTATCTGCTTTAAACAACACTAATATATATATCTATATATATTTCTGTATGTTTCTCATTCATAATCGTAGATCGTCTCGTCGGCGTTCTATTAATTACAAAAAAGAAAGAAAAAGGAAAGTATCGCTAACACGTTTCCAAAAATATGAATACATATATCTCTCTGTCTCTGCTCGCTGTATCACGAAGTGTCGAACGACGGTCCCGCAATGCGCTCATTTAACAACATTGCTGATCATCCGATCCGTTTCTCTCGTCGTTTCGCAATTTTATCTAAACCTAATCTCAGGTAAGAAATGCATGCGATTACGTTTCTCGGGCTAGCGAATTTTCACAGAAACTTGAAAAAGTAGACAGGAAAGAAGAGAAAGAAAGAAGGAAAGAATCTCCACGATGGCAGCCAAGAGAACTATTCTTCGTTGCCGAAGGCGCTCCTCGATCCTTTATAATTATTATCTGTACATCAACTGGACGTTAGGCGAGTAGAAAACTATTCTATGAAGATCGAGAGACCATCGCGGAGATCGCTCTCGTATTTAATCTGGATCCTATTATGCGGGAACTTGTTCCAGAACGCGATCGAATCCTGCCGGCGCTGTTTTGTGTTCGAATAAAAAACTATACGAGATAATCTACGGGTCGATAACTGTGGAACTGCATGCAGTTACCATGTAAATTTGTCTATATAAAGTAAATTAACCAGCGATGTGGGTTTCGTGGTATAATTTTGATATTCTCTTCGAAACGAAGTGTTTACATTGGTTTCCGAAGTATATGGAAATAAATAATACTAATAAAAGATTATTTACAATAGATATTGTCATATTGTTACTCGTTTCAAGGGATTCTTGATGCCTGAAAGATCCCATGCCAGTTCCGGAGGATACAGAATTTAACTTTACTTTTGCCCTCAACCGATTCAAATTAATTTTATTTATTGCATCTCTTAATTGATAGAATTTCATTTACACGTTCAGTTCATTGAAACTCAAACGAAAAATTTCGTTGCAGAATATCCTGTAGACATTTCTTCGCCACCATCAAGATGGCGTCACCTGTTAGCTCGAGCGCTGCTCCGGTGATTTCAATGCCTGATCGAGCGTCATCGTCGTGTCTAACATTTTTTACAGTTTATTTGTAAACTGTTTGTTTCTAAACTATCTTATTTGCTCGTCAACGTCATCGCTTTTATCCAAATATTTTTAACAATATTTTAAACTCGTTGGTCGTTTGAAATTAAGGCACGTACGAATGTGAATAGATATATCAAAGTTTCGTTGATAGATTTCTTAATCGGTCAGGCGGTTCACAATGCAGCACTGCAATTTACGCCACTGTAATATTGCCTAACTTCGAACTCCTGTTTACGTAACTTCTACCACCCTAAAAATATTTATTCATCGCGTTTCCTACAATATAGTGATGATGACAATAATTATTATTCCTAAAAAGAATCTTACAAAGATTCAAGGGGTGCCGAAGTGATGTACCCCGAACAATAGCAAGTTAAATCCAAAAGATCACAGTGAAAGTATCCGAAAAAACAGGACGCTGTGTTCCAAAGCTCTATCCAGCGCCGGAAGGATTTTAGAAAGCCGAAGAAGCGTACCTCGCGTGATAAAACTGCACAGCTATTAGGTAAATGCTGGTTAATGTCGTTAATTAATCAGAACAGCGGTAATCAAGTTTCCAACGGCCGTTACTTTCCTCTGTAGTTCATCGTCGAACAGGCAAAATTGTAACGAAACAACTTCTCGTATCAACAATAACATTACGCTCATCTCGTTAACCTAACTAGATTTCACTTTCAAAAAATATAGTTCTATAAAAAAAAAAAAAAGAATTGGGGCGAAGTCGAAAGAGACAAAAAAAGGGAAAATAGAAAGAAGATGATATCGTTCAACTCGCGGGCCATGCATACTCGACGAACAGACACACGTGCTGCTCGCGAATCTCTTTCTTTCCTCGTCCGATCTGGATCAATCCTGGATCGACTCGATCGGATCGTTTCTAATTAGGGATCTACGTATATAAGGCACATTCGTTCCTTCTGGATCACAATGAACGGTGCGGCGTAGCGTAGCCTGCGCCATTTCCTCGTTAAAAATTGACACGTTCGAATATTGTCGGTCCCTCCGATAAATAATAACTGCTTGAACGTTAACAACATTCCGTGGACGGTTCACGAACAATTGGCAACGTTCCCAAGGCAATGGACAGAGACTGATGGGCGGACATCGTCGACGATCGTCGAGGATCACCGACGATACGCATGCACGTACGAAATTCTGCGTACGTCTCGCGATTCGTGTTCTTAACCCTTAAGCGAACTACGTATGCTATCGATGCACTATGCAATTTTAATAATTCTCGCAGCAGTACTAAAAGCAAATGTGATTCTTCTTACAATAAATAAACTCCTTAATATATTTTTTTTCTCGCTATCTGAAGATTTACAGGCGACCGAAATGTACAAACAAATTTAAAGCTTTGCCAATTATAATTAAAGAGGAGAACAGATAAAAATTAGTGTGGAAAATATAAAAATGAACTAAAAACAATCTCAAACGAGCTAGTCTTCCAAATTCATCTCCAGAAGTTCACTCGAGGGTTAAAAATCGAAACGGGACCAGAAACCATGAACCTTCCTGGGTTCTCTCGAGAATAGTCAACGACAACAACAGTGTGGAATTACAATAAAAAACAGAGTGGAATCCTCGAAGCAACGGAATGATCTCAACAAAGCTCGCAATGAGATGCGGCTACGATAAAACAACGGTGTTTCGTCCGGTTCCTCGTGTAGTTCGTGAAAGGCACTTTTGCGAGGTGTTTCAGGCGAATCGAAATTGGTCCCATACGTGGAATAGCTCATACAATCGGCGACTTGAATGCGAGCACTCGGTTGCTCAGAGAGAGAGAGAGAGAGTACGAGAGAACGATCGATTCTCTGTATCGCGACACAACTTTGTTCCCCGAGTCTGTTAAAACACTCCCCCAAAAAATGAAGATCGACGATTTCGAATAAAAACAACGGACGGGACGAATCGAGACAACCGGGGATCTCGATTCGTCGATTTCGGACTAAATTCGCAGACCCCTCCTCGCATATCTCTCGATCTCTCGTTTCGCGAAGAGATCTCTGCAAATGGTCTAGAACTCTTTACTTTGCAGATCTCTCAATTTGTGGATCTTCTCGCGAAGAGATCTCTGCGACCAGTCTGAT
>CM052145.1:7126758-7138538 GCA_028454255.1 Halictus ligatus | reverse complement strand
TCGCTAAGGGGATCGTAATCGGCGATCCTACCTGGTGTCCTCTGCACCGGCGAGCCCGCGCTTCTCGCCGCCGGAGGATTCGCGTTCACACCTGTTGTAGGCGCGATCGTACCGTCCGTGTACTCTACGTACTCTAGATCCAACAAATCACAAGCTGCCGATTGATCTCGAGGAACGAGCTACGCCGGGAACTAGACGCTATCTCGAGATCGCCAGGATCTACGCGCAGATAGCGGTCTAACTAGCTTTCGATAGAGGTAGATAGTGTTGATAGACTAGCTGGTGCAGGCATGTCCAAGCTAGAGCTCCAGGGAGCCGAGGTGGGCGTGGCGTGACACGCCTACGAGCACGGCCGTGAGCCAGGCCACGCCCCTACAGAGTAGACAGAGCCAATAGACTGGCTGGAGCAGACATGTCCAAGCCCGAGTTCCCTACGAACCTAATTGGGCGTGGCGTGAGACGCCCACTAGGCAAGCCACGCCTCTCGGGGGCCAGAAAAATGTGGTACGGATCACTCATTTTAGCGAAAACTACAAATGCTACCAATTCTTGGCGATACCTGATACATTAATTTTCATTGCATCATAGTCGAGCAGATGAAATTGGATTAGGTTTCGGATTCCAGGCTTGGTTTTATTAATTAAATTCCTTTGATTTTGTGGAAGATTTTCAGGATTTTGATCCGGTAGTGAACGGGTTAAGGCTTTAGTTCTTCGTCTGGCTTGTAAACCAAGGCTTTGCTTGGACATGTCTGATCTAGAAAGGCGTTCACACTGTATTCGTATGTACATCTAGGGATCTAAAGTATTAAGAAGAAGAATTGTTTTTTTTTTTTAATAGAATATAGCGTGACAGAGACCGTCAGGCAGAGATCATTCTAGGTTAGTTCATAACATTCCGCGATCATACAGGTCGTAGGTGTTTGCCTCGGATAAGCCGATAAGAAACGAACTAGCATTAGTCGATAGCCGAAGGAAAGATTCGACGATATTTACCTCTCAAGGTTCAACTATCTTCTATTTAACCCCACCCACTTGGCAGCTGAGTGGGGAAACGTCCTTGAGCAGTCAATATATTCTACCCTCGTCGCAACCTACAGACTCTACGTATCGTTCCATAGATAGTTTGCACAGAAAATGATAGAGAAAGGGAGGAGGAGCACGTAACGATAGCGATTGCAACCTACTTTCTCGGTGCTAGTATCGAAGATAAAATTCTGTTCGAATTCCTCGCGTGTAGCAAGCGTCAGCAGTCATTAATTTGCCGGAGAAACAAATGTGCGAAGCGCTGAAAAAATCGTGATACAAGGTAATTTCCTCGTTGGAAAAGTAGGTTCGCTTGTCTCGGTCAGTGTAATCCGTGAAAGTTGTTTCTTCGGGAGAAGCTTTAACATTTCAGACATATAACAAATAACACAACACGCGCACCGAAACCAACCAATCGTTAACTCTTGTTAGACAAATGTACCACAATTTTCACCACGGTTATGCTTACACACGTTAACGCTACGGGCGATGAGCATGAAATTTAGGTCTCTAGACTGCTCAATTAAATCGTTGTGGAATCATTGCGTTACTTTCTTTAGTGTACGTCTTTGCTGTCAATCGCTTCTTGAAGACCTCGTTGCGAAAATTAGAGAAGGCCATCTTTTAGTAAAATTGTACTTGCTGAAGCTTTTAAAATTTTTTCAACCATTTCTGATCATCACGGAAATTTAAGATATAAAGACATACGATTTTTGAACCGACGTTGGTACTAAAATTCTGCAATCCATCAAACCTTGCGTCAATATTTCAGCTTTTACATCTCACCTGCGTTCAAAATATTTTTGATTCCGTTAAAAAATACCGAAGCTGATTGGAATTCAAATTTCCCGAACAATTCTCGTAAAAAGAATGAGACAAAGAATGCCGAAGCTGTTCAATGACTTCAGCAAAACGATGATCGACGCGAGGGTTGACGGGGGACCAGTCTAGGGATCAATTCACGATCTAGCGATTAATTCGCAGTCTAGGGACCTCGCAAACAGCTCGACTAAGGAATCGATAAGTTGAATAAGTCTCTACGGATACGTGTACCATCCAGAGCACGTTCAGCAACACATCGAGAATGTCTGAATGGTCCCGTTCACTCAGACCGTCGGAATGGATGCAAACATTGAAACGACAAAGAAGTGCGTTGACGGTCAGAGAAAGAGAGAGAGAGAGAGAGAGAGAGCGTGCAGAATGGAAGAAAGACAGAAACCCAGAGGAGTAGGGAGAAGAGGAGAGCGCAAGAAAAAGAAAGAGGGAGAGAGAGGAGCTTGACTCACCAATTTGTTCGCCATTCTCGCCGGTCATCGTCCTTTTCTGCTCCATGATCGCCTTCTTCTGGAGCTCACCGTGGTACGCGACGTTCGAGATGATCTTGCTGTTCTGCTTGATCCTCAGGGTCTCCGGGTCGTCCGCCACCTGGGTGAACTTACCCTTCGCCTTCTCGAACTCTGCGTGGTACTTCACGTTGCTCTGGATCTTCGTGTTCTCCGCGATACGCTTCAGCTCCGGCGTCTCTGCCATTGTGGTGGCTTTCGCCTTTGGTATGTGTCTGAAACATCGTCGAACAAAATTATTTATTAAGCGAATCAGGTGCGAGGTATACGGAAAAACATGGCACAATACGGGATTGCATGATAGTGCTAGTTGAAAAAATTTAGAGAAGAATGTGGGATAAAGAGTTCCTCCATTTTGAGGCCTCTCTGGAAAAGTTCTCTGAACGCTTTCCTGCATTTCATTTTCGTGCACAGTCTGCTAACGATCAACTGTCTAATGCACTTAATAAAATAGAATTTTATTCCCAGTATTAATACAATAATTTCAGCAAGTCTTCAAGTGCTCCCGACCCAGATCCAATCACACTGATGAATAGATCGGCTTTTATTCAGTTATTGCAAAAATGGGTAGGCCCGATTTGAAGAATTACAAAAATTGAAAGTATTTTTAGCTTTTTGAAGCCATTAACACTTCGACAGCCAAACTAGAAACCTCCAAAATTCCATAAAATCAAACTAAGTTATTTAATGAAATAAAAATCGAAAAAAATTAAATGTGTAATATTTTCAGTAGTCCTCCAACTTCCTTGCATTTCAAAGATCCTAATCGAATTTGGTACAATGAGTATATCAACGTAAAAATTCATTTTAAAACCTGGACAAATAATTCCGTCACCCATATATAGCTGACATGGCAGTCGGCGTGTTAAAAAAGGAAAGAAATTGCTACATGGTTCCAACTTGGTGCAAATGATGCAACAAATAAATGTTTATCTCACATAAAGATCTCTGAACGAGTTATTTCAATTTCACGGATCGGCAGCCAGTCGTTGACACAGTTGGTCAACTAAAGTCTGCGATTGTACGACGTTTCGACGATTTAATCCCGTTCAATTCAGTTCCTCCTCGTTCTACGCTCTCTGCCGGACCGTTATCAGAGTAGTTCTGCAAAGGATGCGCGCGATAGGGAGCCAGCGTCATTGACCGCTTGTCGTTCGCTCGAAACACTTCTTCCCGCCGATTTCCATATATTTCTCTTCGCGCAGGAAGTTGCCCGCTGGAAAATATTTCCTCGATTGCAACGCGAGCGCGTTCGTTGCATCTGGCCGATCGTAATCTTGATACGGAGTGCTCTGTCAGCCGTGGATTAGCTTCAACATTATTGTGTTTAACGCGTCGGTGCGCCAACGGATCGCGCCGCAATTCGATCGTTGCATCGCCGATCTTTGCCGCTCGCCGTTCCTAATTGTATTAGGGGCAATTATTTGCAAAGAATTTGTTTCGCCTTTAGTTCTGTACCGATCGTTGAAGAGGAAACACGTATTCTTTTACAGTTTTCGATAAATCAGCCTGTGTTCAAAATATTCTAAACAGTAGAATTTTTGTTTTACAATCCTGTAATAAAATGGCGGTGTCCGCACCTTCCGAGTATCATATTCGTCGTTGCATACATTTTCATTTTCATGCGGGATTTAATGCAACGGTAACGACAAAGAAAATTTGCGATGTTTATGGAGATGTATTGAAGGTCAAAAAGTGTCAACGTCTGTCCAGAAAGTTTGCTGCTGGTGATTATGATCTCTCTGACAGGCCTCGAAGTGGACGACCAGTTGAATTTGATAATGACACCCTAAAATTTCTAGTGGAAGCTGATCCAAAATTAAGTATACAATAATTATCGAAAAGTCTTGGGTCCACATGGTCAACTATACAAAGGCACCTACACGAAATGGCTAGGATTATTGGTACCGCATCAATTATCTGAGACCAACAAGAATATTCGTCGATCAATTTGCATTTCATTGCTATCCAGATTTCGTAGAGGTCCATTTCTTCGCAGAATCGTTACCGGAGATGAAAAATGGATTCTTTATGATAACATAAAGCGTTCGAAGCAATGGCTTTCTGCGAATTAAACCGCAATATCAACCCCTAAACCTAGCTTGTCACTTCGAAAGGTTTTACTGTGCATTTGGTGGGACAGTTGTGGCATAATTCACTTTGAGTTGTTGAAACCTAGAGAAACAGTATTCAGAACTATTGAAAAAGACGGCATCTTCAGTCCACAGAAAAGGTGTAATACTACAAATTGACAATCGGGAAACTCACTCAGGAAAAAATCAAAGAATTGCAATGAGAAGTTTTACCGCACCCCCCGTACTCACCCGATATTGCTCCCTCTGACTATCATCTTTTCGGATCTCTGGAGCATTATTTATGAAATAAAACATTCACTTCTGTAGAAGATGTAAGGATGCACCTTGAGTCATATTTTGCTTCACGAACCCTGGATTTCTATAAGAGGGGGATTGTAAATTTGCAGAGAAAATGGCAAACTGTCCTTGATAATGATGGAGATTATATAATAAATTAAGAAATAAAAACCTGAATTTAATACAAAGTTTGTGTTAGATTTCAAAATAATTGACTACTTATGGTTCCCCCTAATATATAACACCATCGAGAAGTTAGTTGACCGCCACACGTTGGTCCAGAATCATAAAATAGGTGGACAAAATTCGAAAAATTGGATGACATGAAATGATTTAATATTTGGTCTGCAGATAATATAATAGAGTCGTCTGAATCCTATTCAAAAGGTGGCGATCAATGGTCATGTAATAGTTTAGAACTATTCAATTATGAACATTCAAGCGTTGATGTTCTCTCGAAACAGTAATCAATCGGTGTACGTCACGCGACGATGAAAACACTATATATTTTTTCTACGAAAGATTTAACATTTAACATTTAACAATCGTGTTTATTCGCTTTTTTTAGATTTTAAGAATTTTTAACACTTGCTAAAGTAGTAATTTGATAGTACAGTTTCACGTAAACATATTAGATATCTCTTCAATGAAGGTTATGTTAAAAATGCTGTAACTTTTTTAGTGCAAATAGTTGCATAAAATTTCTTTCAATATCGATTTCTATAAACACTATTGTTATAATTAAACTAAAATTTAGCTGCGTCCATTTGTGTTTGTAAATGTGAGACATTTTTTAAAAACATGCATTTTCACATATTATAAAGCCCGTAGTCACATGCTGTTTCATTCAATAATTAAATAATTGTTAATAAACTACATAAATGTGTAAATAAACATCTAATTAAACAAAATTTGATGTGATGAATTTAGAGAGCTCCATTCTTTATAATTACTTTCACCTAGAATTCTGAAATATAAACTTTCATTGATTTCATTAACACTAACTTTTTAATTATACAGTTTCGCGAGTATGTTTACATAACATTATATGTCTAAAATTATGTTTCAAATCAATTAGAAAATTTTTTATTTTATCGGATAAAACTCTCCCCTCCCCCCACAAGTGTAGCTTTATAAGGGTATATTTTATATTAACAAAAAATTAATATCAGATTTGGATTCTACGAATTGAAAACTCCTAAAACTGCCCTCTTCATAATAAATACTGCAAAGTTAAAAGAGATATGAATTTTATCCAGTTATTTTACGATTCTGAACCACTGTGCACCGCGTCACAAGATGGCTGACACTACTCTAGGGATCTTTGTGCGAAGTAAAAATTGCTAGATACAGAAGCTAGAAATATGTATATTTCTTTTTTTAATAATTTTGGAAAGTAGAAAATAATACAATCTTTTGGAAAATCTGTAAATATTTTCACTGCTTTGTTAGCAGCATTAAAAATAAAAAGTTCTTTCTCTTTTTAACGATTTTAAAAATTTGCAACGATGCTCTCGAATTCTCTTCATGCATAAAATCCGCAGTCTGGTCTGGTTAATTTTATCATTCGGTGTTTGGATTGCACCAATTAAATGATTTTAATTTTTCGGGAATTTTTGAAGGCTGTTATTCGACAGCCAACCTATCAAAAAGACCGCACACATGTATATTATGCAGCAACGACTGGATAAACTTTTTGATAGCGTGAGCCTGTTACAAATCGATTTTAATTAACGCGTGTCACATTCTCCTCTCAACAATTTTGATCAGCAGTCGAAGATAAGCTAACAGCATTCTTAACATGCAAATTAGAACGCGTTCAGCGATTTTCAATAAAAATCAACCGAAAGAGAGCAAAAATCGGCGGACCGGTAGCAAAGAAAGGCTCTTCGGACCGTGAAGAAGCTGGCTGGGATCGCCGAGTCAATTTCTCGGACACAAAAGGTTAAACACTGAAACTGAATTATCATTCGATCGAATTGATAGATCTGGATCTAGAAATGCACCGTGAAACCCGGTGAAAGAGCCCCGGACACCGACTCATTAATCTCGTTTAAGTCTCCGGGGCTAACCGGTAGCTAATCATCGACACACTAAACGCATCGTCATTGCCAATCTCTCTGGCAATTAAATCTCTGAATCGCGAGCGTAATTATGCTTTCTTGAACGCTATCCGGCGTGAATTCTAAACCGCCTCTACTAACCGATCGACAGATTCATTTCCGCGTGGTCAAAGATACGGAACGGTTTGAAACAAGCATTTCGTTTTTCATCGGAGGCCTGTTTCTTTAGAAAATTAATTATTGCACGTTTAGTTGGGTGATTGAATAGGCAATTAAGTACAGTGTTTTTTGCGATCGGTAGACTGACAGCCTTCGTGCGTTTTTGGATGATAGTAATCATCGGATTTGTTTCGTTTCTACGTAACAATTACTAATATCATAAACTTCCGCCAAGATATAAAAATCAAGTCAAGTCTTCAAACTCTTCCAACCCTCTTCTAAAGAAAAATCAATAAAAAAACATTTTTCTGTAATTTTTTAATTTATCTGTCAAATCACATAAATTGTTCATTTCTCTTCACAACTATTCCTTGATCATGAACAAAACGTAATGAAAAGTAGCAGAAAATGATTATTTTTGTTAACCTTACGCGGGGCATATTCTAACACAGTAGACGAGTAAAATGCCACATCCATGTGACAATACGCCTCTACATAAATTATTCACTACTTTAGGTATATTATGCCTAATAAAGTATTATAAAAGTTTAAACAAAAGCAACAAATACTATAGTTACGAACAAAAATATAGTAATATCTAATGAAATTATATTATTTCTTATTAAGGGCTGCTCTTTTGTCTTTTCGACCACAACGATTGCAAAAAGGATTGTACATTGTACAGAACTCATGTAACCAAGGTAAATATGATGTACACTGTATCCAGTCTTCTGTTGATTTAGTACAATAATAGTATTCAGTACACTGTACGCACTTATTAGTGTCTTCATCGGAAATTTCTTCTTCTGAATCATCCTTATTCACTTTTATCTCATCGCTACTTTCAGAAGAAGATGTTCTATTCTTACTTCTTTTTGTCTTTGGTTTCTTTTCATCATGTTTATTCTTGGCTAAATCTTTAGTACGTTCTAAAGTAGAGTCCTTGAAGGTATACTGAACACTCTAGATGCTTCGTTAACTGGCATTCGTTTGGTTTTTACCATCTCCATTGCCTCATTGAGATCTTTCTCAGACCATGATGCCCTTAATGTAGTCCTTACATATTTACGCGACATTTCTATTAACAATTAAGAAAAAAATGCGTCATAATACATAAACAATATGATTTTTAAGGTGGGTCGTATTATCCAATAACGATTGGGGCGTTTTGTAAATTCTTGGATACAAAACGCCTCGGCATAAATTTGACAATAAAGCATTGACAAGAGGCGTGGGTAACATCGATTTAAAGAGGTTAGTTTTTCTACTTTTGAGACATATACGTTAATTTATCATACAAGAAATAGTGACTTAGAAAGCTGAATTTGTTTAGTACTCTTCGCAAATTGTCCAGAAGCAGAAATTCGAAAGTTTTGAATATTTTTCGATGAAATGTAATAATTAAGCATATACATTAGCAGCGTCTGTGGGCGACTGAGGTAGGTTCGAACGTGTCGTTTGCAACAGCGTATCCTTACTTATATGCGTAATACATTGATTAGGCGTTTTGTCAACCAGGGCGTATTGTATAGTTTTATCCTATCAGACTGTGAACGATCCTAGACCGGCAGCGAGAAGATCGGATCTTTACGAAGTAATTCAGGAATTAATTCTAGCTCGAAGGGGTTAAGAATAAATATTTTCTGGGCCGTAAACCGCGATGGCGGACATGAGAAAATCTGTCGGCGGGTTCATCGCGCGTGAAGAATTCGGTACGCGGGACCGTGAAAAAATTTTCCGCGAACGAGCCGCGAGGTATTTCTGTAATTACTGGTAATTCGTGCACGGTCATTTTGATTCCCCGTAATTAAGTCCGAACGAAAAGGAAAGCGCAAGGACGGCCAGACGAGTGGAGAGGACAACAGAAGAGGAGAAGGAGCTGGAGAAAAAGAAGAAGAGTGGAGAGGACAAGCGTGGAGCCGCGTCGCAATTAAAATCGCAAGCTTACTGATCGGCCGACGTTAATAAGCCAGGCTCGGGCCCGGATAGAAACGTTTTGCTGAACAAGCCGGTCGATTGAATCGATACCGGCTCGTATCGGGATCGAGATCGACGGACACGTAAGATCGACATGTGTGTCGGCGTATTTGGATTGCTATACCGCGGATATCGACGAGGTTATCTGCGCCGAGGGCCGACTCCGAACGTGGCGTAACTAATTTCGATAGGAATCATGCGAACCAGCAAAAATTACAAGTTTAAAAGCATTTTGCTTTGGGAGAAATCTGCTGTGTCCGATTCTTGGCGCACGGAGTATCACTATGATCTGTTTCACGGAAGTGGGAATTTTCCACTCTAGGGGGCCAAATCTTAGGGAGATTAAAAAATTAATTAAACCGCGACGAAAAATTGTAGATTAACTTTTAAGGACTCCTTGTAAATAGGAGAGTTCCCTCTATAAGATCACGTCAACACAAACACGAAAACAAATCTGTGAAGCTTTGTACGGTTGTTTGAACGCATATTGTATCCATAAAACTTTGTTTTACGTATAAAATTCAAAAGAGAAGCACCTTTGATTTTTAATCCTCCTTGTAAAAAAAAATCGTAGATCAACTTCTGAGGGGTCATTGTAAAGAGGAGAGTTCCCTCTATAAGATCACATCGACACGAACACACACAAAAAAATGTCTTAAACTCTGTGGAGTCATTCGAATGCAACCGTTTGTGTAAAATTGCGAGAAATACAAAAATCGCAAAGCAGCTTTGGATCTTTAATTCTCCTTGTGATAAAAGAAATTGTAGATCAAATTTTGAGGTCTCATTGTAAAGGACAAACTCCCTGTACAGTATCTCATCGATACAAACGTGGAAAAAATTGTTTAAGCTCTGTAGAATTTTTTCAATGTAATCATTTAAGTATAAAATTCAAAGGAAGAAGGATAGCTTCACATTTTGAATCCTTCTTCTAAGAAAAGAAAAATCGTAGATCAATTTTTAAGATCTCATTGCAAACAGAGGACTATTCCCTCTATAGTATCACCTCGATACGAACGTGGAAACAATTTTTTAAATCCCTGTGCAGTCGTTTGAACGCGATCGTGTGAGCGTAAAATTCGAAAGAAAAATGCAGTTTCAGATTTCTAATAGTTTTTATAACGAAAAAAGGTCGGTGTAAAATTAAATTTAAGAGAACAAAGAAGATTTGAGAGGATTAGCCGGAAGTTTGGATTGGAAATCATTGCGCCGGTGTATCGTATGCAGTTCTATCGATTAAATGTCACAACTCGGACGCATCGGTGGTGCATCTCGTCGATGCAGGCCGGAATGCGATCCGGGAGGGAAACCCCGGCGACGGGAAGTGTTCTAAGCAATGAAATGGTGGCACAATGTAGGGGCGCCATCAACGGCAGCGTTTCGCGGGCCGGGCCGGGTCGGGCCGAGCCGGGCCGGGCCGACAAAAGGCCCGAGGTGTACACCTATTATTCGTACACCGCGCAACAACGTGTTACGTAACGCCGCTGGCACAATTACCGGCTGGTAGACAACGTTATGGTTACCGTATATGGGAAACGAACTCGTGACACAAATCTCGATTACGCTTGTGTGCGGCGGAGTAGCTCTCGCCTTACCTTCGCGTCTTCGAAGAGAGCGCACCGAGGGACAGATGGAAACGTATTCGCGAGTCGTGCCGCGAATTCGAAACGCTGACACTCTTTATTGCCTTTTAGAAAATTGTGAATAAAGCCTTTTTCATCGTCGAATTAACGAAAAAACAATCGTAAACCTCGTAGGAATTACGCTACTCTACAAAAGCAAAGGATCGTAAAATCTGCAGTCTAGTACTACCGTTTCATTATTTAACACTAGAACGACCGTAGCAATCGAAATGACTGGTTCCTAATTTTTTCTTTTACAATTACTGAAATTGTAAAAATGTTTTTGCTCTTCATTGAAGCTCATATTACAATAAAAGTTGTACCAAGTCTGAATGGGCCGTCTTGTCACTGTTACAAAGCAATATACGTCAGTCGCATTTATTGCACGGTCGTTCTAGTGACTGGTTCCTAATTTCTTCTTTTACAATTACTGAAATTGTAAAAATGTTTTTGCTCTTCATTGAGGCTCATATTAAAATAAAAGTTGTATCAAGTCTGAATGGGCAGTCTTTGTCACTGTTACAAAGCAATATACGTCAGTAGCATTTATTGCACGGTCGTTCTAGTGTTAATTAATCCTACAATAAATGTGACCTGAGAATGTGGAACATTGCACATCTGCAGTCTACTTGTAATATCGGAGTGGATCGAATTTTAAGTGCATCCTTACTTGCGTCTAAAGAGATTTTTTGAACGCCGGAATTCAGCGTTCCCAGGAATTTCTGTTCTTTCAAAACAAAAGTCATGCAGTTCCATTATGATGGAACACAGTATCCTAATTCGGCACGTTGCACGCGATGAAGTTGTGTAAGACGTGGAAAGATAGAACGTTTCAGAGATCGTCAAAGTATAGAGTCACTTCAATAAGTTATAATTAAAAGAGTCGTTGGTATCTTAACTCAAAACACGATATATAAGACCTAATATCTAGCTTATAAGAGCATAGTTTTATTTATATACCGCAAACTGTTCACGGACGTGGCTCACAAACTTTTTTATCAGAAAAGATTTTGTAATCAAACGGCGACAGAAATAAATTGCCACGTAACAGTTTTTATTTATACTGAACCTATACATATTTGGAAAGTGTACGAGCGAACGCGTGAGTCAGTGCATCTAGATGCCTCTAGAATCTCGAAAAATTCAATTTGCTGGAATAAATAGTAATATACTAATTTCTATTGTAGTCTTACAACTATCTCTTGTTGCATTAATTAAT
>CM052145.1:7112715-7126658 GCA_028454255.1 Halictus ligatus | reverse complement strand
TTATTACGAGAGAATTCAAATAAATAGTTTTTCGGTTTAACTTTCCCGTATATTCTATATGTTATATAACCTATAACAACTACCTATAACAATTACGGAGGCCCTTGCTGCACTGGCGAAAAGTCCCAGAGCCGATATTTCGGCCCGCACCTTGTAACTCTTTATTATTCGCATTGCCAGAGAACTCTATCTCAAAATAAATTTATAATACGCTATAAATGGTCCAGTTTCATTACGAGAGAATTCAAATAAATAGTTTTTCAGTTTAGCTTTTCCTCATATTCTATATGTTATATAACCTATAACAATTACCTACAACAATTACGGAGGTCCTTGCTGCACTGGCGAAAAGTCCCAGAGCCGATATTTCGGCCCGCACCTTGTAACGCTTTATTATTCGCATTGCGAGAGAACTCTATCTCAAAATAAATTTATAATACGTTATAAATAGTCCAGTTTCATTACGAGAGAATTCAAATAAACAGTTTTTCGGTTTAACTTTCCCTTATATTCTATATGTTATATAACCTATAAACATTACCTACAACAATTACGGAGACCCTTGATGAACTGGCGAAAAGTCCCAGAGCCGATATTTCGGCCCGCACCTTGTAACGCTTTATTATTCGCATTGCCAGAGAATTCTATCTCAAAATAAATTTATAATACGTTATAAATGGTCCAATTTCATTACGAGAGAATTCAAATAAATAGTTTTTCAGTTTCACTTTCCCTTATATTATATATGTTATATGAGCCGTTTATTTTGAAAGTGGCCTAAGTCCATTTATCTTAAAATGGAGATATTTAAGGGTTTGCGTTTCAATGAATTTAAAAATATACGTATAGAACCTTAATGAGTCGTACTGCTTAAGTGTATCTAAGGGTGTTAAATTTATAGTTCCTATTAAAATAGTGGCAATTATTAAGTGAATAATATGCGTTTTCTTATCAAGAATGGAGTTAGGCCACTTTCAAAATTAACAACCAGATACATTATAAAATATGAAGGTGCCCAAGTCCATTTAACATAATTCAAGATGCTTCAAATTGAAAAAAAAAACAATACTGAATTTATTTTACATATCTTTAAAACACTTCAGGAACATAATTTATGCGATTCAATTAACTACATAACGTGCAAAATTACAAACATAAATTTATTACAAAACAATTTACTGCTCATCTACATTTTGTGCGTATAAAAGGGATTTGAAGTAATCATGATGTTCCGGTGGTATATATTGTAATCTTTCGCACTTTTTGGATATGTGATTCATCAATTTTTTCTCTATTGTTATTCATATCTTCATCCTCTGAAGACGAATATTGTTCTATAATTCGGTTTCTTTTTCGATTTTTTTTTAAATCATTACTTACTATTTCTTCTTCACTATCTGAAATAAATAATAGTCTTGTTCTGTTCTTCGCCATGGGTGAAATAATTTCTAAAATTTAATAATAAAGTGTTATATTAATTAAACGTACTGGTTATTCAACTAACGCAATTGTCCAAAAACTGAGGTTAAATTGTAAATACTAATTAATTAATATTACCTTCATCACTACTTTCCGACATTATCAATAGTAAATATATTATCTTGGTTATTTAAGTATAAATGGAGTTAGGCCACTTTCAAACTACACGGTTCGATTATTAAACTAACTCTGAAAACTTATGTGTCAAGAATTATCGTATTTGCTCGGATTATAAGCATCCTGAAATGCTTTACTGATAAATAACATGAAGTTGTACACGTAACTATGACAACCGGAAAAAACTGAAAAACGGAGGCCACTTTCAAAATAAACGGCTCATATAACCTATAACAATTACTTGTTTCGGATGAGATAATCCGTCCGACGCCTACCATGTACCTTGGAGTTATACTTTATGTTTGTTGCGCAATATTATTTATTTTGATACAAAATATATTGGAAATGAAAAGTATATAATTTTAATAAACGGTCTATATAAAGTTATGATAAAGAGATGACGTTTCGTATGTGCAATTACGTTTTGAAAGAGAGAACTTTATTTTTCTTTTCTTTATGATCACTTATACCTTTGTTATTTATGTAATTTTCAATGAATATAGAAAAATTGGCGTCACTGTTTTATTCTCTATTTCGCCCTTAATACACTGTTTTTTGAATTATGTAAATATTGCTTTTCGTTTGGTTTTTATGAGCCTTTTTCCAAACCCTAATAAAATCGTGAAATTCGGCCGGTAATCTTCACATGGGCACTAAAAAGGTTAAAATTCACATTTTCAACATTAGAGTTCATGCCGAGCTCCGACTCGAGATTATTAAGAACAATGGGATTTCGCGAAGATTGTACATGTCCGTAGCGTTTTCGTTAGTAAATAAATGCGACGGGAAATGGCGGATCACGCACTCGCACGACCGAGAAGATTATCCGTAAGTGGCCTTACATAAGCCTTCATTATTTTACTAATGATATCCTAAGCGCGATGATATCACTCTTATCGCATCTATTCTATTCCGCGACCAACCGAGAGAATGTCTTCTAACGCGTGCGCGCACTTGATGATCTGATTACACAAGTTCCGAAGTTGTAATGTACAACAACGCTTTGCACTTCAAATGACCATTCATCAAAATGGCGTACGTCATTTATTTATAATATAGTAGAAGGGATTAAATAAATTCATCCTCGTCGCATTAAAAAATTAAAATAATTGTTTATACTATCCAAGATAAAAATCATACGAAATTGAACAGCGTTCAAATACAATTTTAGTTGGCTAAAATTTAATTTAAAGAAAAAATACACAGGTTCATGTATTAACCCTTAGAACTCGAATGGCGACTCTGAGGCACCACTAGACATTGCTATAGCATTATCCAAAATATTATTTGCATTATTAAATTTGTTAGTACTCAATAAATGACTAAACATTTCAATATTATACGAGGTAATGTATCAATTTCATATGCATAGAGTTTAAAAAAGTCACGTGGAATGAAAAAATTCTCGATCGGAAGAAATGCCAAGAAATGTAATAACAATCCATTATACGTGACATTTTTTTGTCTGCGATCATAATCGACGGGCCACATAAATAAAAAGGGCCGAAAGAAGTCGCAGAGTTGCAAATCACAAAGTGACTCGGAACAAAGAAATGGAATTAAACGATTGTGGCATGAACGACAGGTCTAAAAATAGGATAAAGGGCGAGTTGCAGCAGAGCGATCTGTCTCGTAACGAAAAACACGTTTCACCGTGAAGGATCGTTCAAAATGGCTCCGAAGAGGCGCGTACACGCGTAATGACCGGCGTTTTACGGTTCTCGAGTTTCCCTCCGCGTCAGATTTTGTTCTCAAAGGCCCGTGTCTTATTACACTAATCGTCACATTCTTTGGCCGAGTTGCTGTCAGCGGAAGCGCGTGTCTCTAGCTGAGAAGAAGACGAGAAAGAACAAGAGGAGAAGGAGGAAGAAGGAAAAAGCAAGAGGAAACAGAAAGAGGCAAAAACCGCGAAACGGTGTTCGCAGCGGTGCACCCGCGGCCGGAATCATCCGAATGAAAGAAGACGAAATGACTTGAGATAATTAGAAACGTTTATCGTCGTTTGAGGTGAACCGCACGCGTTACAAAGCACACGACATCCTCCTCTGCGTATTCTAAATAGGGAGGAACGAGGGGAAGTGACTCACTCGTGGTGAACCGATGACGATCCGCCTCGAGGATGACATCATTCCCCGGGATTTATTAAAATATCACGCTCGATCCTCGATCGGCACGGAATCGTCGGCAAATTCCCCATGCCAGAGATCTAGCGACGCAAACGGGAAAATTTTAATTGGATCTCTAGGACTATATATTAGGAAAATTACCGATTCCAAAATCGAGCGAGCCTAATTCTATTTTTATAGAATTTTATTCTCGTTTTGGTATTTTCGCATTGGGAAATTGGCCGATTTCAAAATCAGGGGACTCGAGCTCTATTTTTATAGTATCTCAATTGGAACTCTGTGATTTTTCTATAAGGAAACTGATCAACTCTATAAAGTAGTAACTCGTGCTCCATATTTATAGAATTTTATTCTCGCTTTGGTATTTTCGCATTGAGAAACTGATCGATTTCAAAATCGGGGGACCCGAGGTTTGTTTTTAATTTTAATTCTACCTCTGACATTGTCGTATTAGAAAATTAGCCGATTCCAAAATCGGGAGACACGAAGTTCATTTTATTTTTAATTCCACCCCTGATACTTTCGCCTTAAGAAGTTGGCCAATTCCAAAATCAGGAGACACGAGGTTTATTTTTTATTTTAATTCCACCCCTGATACTTCTGTATGAAGAAATTGGCCGATTCCAAAATCGGGGGACCGAAGGTTAATTTTTTATTTTAATTCGAACTCTGGCACTTTTACATTAGAAAATTGGCCGATTCCAGAATCGGGGGACTCGAGGTTTATTTTTAATTTTAATTCCGCCCCTGATACTTTTGCATTAAGAAATTGGCTGATTCCATAATCGGGGGACCCAAGGTCTGTTTTTAATTTTAATTCCACTCCTGATACTTTCGTATTAAGAAGTTGGCCGATTCCAAAATCGGTAAACACGAGTTTCATTTTTTATTTTAATTCCACCCCTAATACTTTCGCATTAAGAAATTGGCCGATTCCAAAATCGGGGGCCCCCGTTTTAATTTTAATTCGCCCTCTGGTATTTTTTCATTTGTGGGATACAGTAACGACAGAAATCTCATGGCGAGAGAAAATCAAAAGGAATCAGCCGAGCAAAACCGACGGAACACGTGTTACCTTTTGCCATAGGCCGAGGAATACTAAATTCAGCGCACGTCGGACAGCTCGCAACCCGGAACAAGTGTCCACGCGCATTTGTAAGTAACAACAGTACGTACACCGTGCTCCCATCGTTCTTGCAATTTCAATCATGCTTTGTGCTAGTCTAGACGAGGGGAGAATCACTGGGACACTGACACGGACTAGTCTTCGGCTATTGTTTCGCGACACATATAAATAACCTCTGTCGAAAAATTCCTACTTGAAATTTTCTATTTCGATTGTAACAAACACGGATTAACCCTTATGTCAATAACCGGGTGCCCAGTTTCAATTTCTTTTTGAAACTTCTTTAATACTTTTGCTGACAAATAGCAAACTGTTAGAAATAAATTCACCGCGCTCACTCATTTGCTTCCTGCGCGCCATCTATTCTATTCTATTCTGCATGTATTCTTCTTCTAATCTATCTAACCAGCTACACGTGTATATGAACAAAATAATAAAACAAATAGAACAATATATAATATATGACTTATATTATATAAAATAAGTGTCAGAGGTTTACTAAGGCAAACAGAGGATCCTTCGTGAGCATAAGTATAATAAAATCTAACACAAACTATTGTAGATTGTTATGTTCGCGTGAGACAAGTCGGGACACTTTAACACGGCGAAAATATTTAAAAAATTAAAAAATGTCAATACAGTATCTTCGACTGATTGTTAAAGAAAAAAAACAGAGGTGTATAAAGTTACTGTTTCTCGCAATTGATGCCAACAATTTTTATTTTGCACAAAGGTAGGTTACTTTACATTTGAGGCATAAAAATAAGTATTGGAACTACAAAGTGCAACATCGTAGAAAATGTTGGTTATTGACACGGGGGTTAAACAAAAATATATTTTCTTGCTCAATAGGTTTAATAGGCTGAAATATAGCACATGCACGTTTTATTCACACAGAGATAAGGAAATATTAATTACTTGAGGAAGAAATCAACGAGTCCGAATGGATGCCATAAGACAAGAGGTTAAGAAACGATGGTGTAATCGTGACAGCGATGAACATGAAACACGAGCAGATTAGAGGATCCCACAGGAAGCTACGGAAGGCGGTGAACTTCGGGTTTCAACGTGGAAAGCATTAATTCACTGGACTGTACATCCACAGAGGACTGTCTCGTTTGATTCGAATTATTTTCGTCGGTCAACGACGTGGGAAACATCTGGTGGAAGGAAAACGAGATTGTCCGCATCGATGAGGCTTGCACCGCGCGAACTATACTGAATATACCGGATCATAGACCGCAGACAGTCTGAATTAACACTAGATTTACGGGACCCGTCGCAATGATGGGTCTTATGTTCTTTAATGTACAATTACTGTGATTGTAAAAATGCATTTATTGGAAATTTATGTAACACATTTATTCCTTGAGACATATATTATAGTAATAGCCTGCTAAAAATCTGGCTGAATATATTCTTGGTATTTTTATAAAATAATCCAAACTGGCCGCTTTTAGTGCTCCGTAAATCTAGTGTTAAAATAATCCTCGGAAGATCCTCCTGAAATGCAATTGGGAAGACATCTGCGTAACTTCGGAATCTAGAAGTTCTTCCTACATCTTCAATCAAAATTCTTGTTGGTACTCCTCCATTATGCAATCAGAAATATGGATAAATTCGCATAGGATCTGTAACAATGACATGGAGATTGTTTGCACATAGTCATATGGGAATACATACTGATGAATAGACTGCATATTCTATGCATTTATGTGCAAATTTGAGAAATGCTAGTACAGTAAAGTCTTGATCTAAGCCGAACGGAGCTACACGATCTTAGTCGCCTATCCCCTCCACTGGGGGGTTACCCCGCGAGGGATCCAGAAGCTCGAAATACATAATCCGATACCGGATCGACTATACCGGTGTGAACCACTCCTAATCCAAATCTAAAACTTCTTTATTTTTCATTATTTTTTGTTATGAGACTTTCACTAACTTATTCGTGGCATTTTTCTGATTAAAATGACACTGAACACGATATAATTTGAACTGTATTTAGTGGTTTAACACTTTGACTGCCAAACCTCAAAAATTCAATAAAATCAAAATAAGTTATTTAATAAAATAAAAATTGAAAAAAATTAAATGTATGATATTGAGTAGTCCTCCAACCTCCTTGCATTTTACACATCCTAATTGAATTTGGTACAATGAATATATTAATGTAAAAATTCATTTTAAAACCTGGACCAATAATTCCGTCACCCACATATGGGTAACATGGCGGTCGACGCGGTCACAAGAAAATAGTAGCCCTGCACGATCTATGTCTATGTCGGCCTGGATTACCACTTGACTGTACACATCAACAAGACCTACCAAAAATTCTATTTTATTTTTACAACGAATCTTTCGGTTGATGAAGCAAATTGTGTTTTAAATGCTCATTAAACATTTATGAAACAACGAACGAGAATGAGAAGGGTGAATGTTTATCATCGGTTAGAAGTGAAAATTTTCATCGGGCCGGTCGACGATCACGAAAGAGGTCATCGAGCACCGTGCACCGGGTCGCAGCCCGCACATACGGGCTTATAAAAATTAAATGAACGATGGACAGACGCGAGAAAGGGGGAAGATAAAGCGCAGGGGAAATGAAGGCGAGGATGCGCGCGGGGCCTCGAGGGGGCGGCTACCAGACGAATGAATGAATCTCACGACTCACACGTGTTCTGCTTTGCTTATTCGGCCCATCTCGTCCGATTCGACACGCATTGCCGACACATGCGCCGCCTGGCTAAATACCGACCCCGTAATTCGCGAATCTTAACCAGATACTCGAACATCTGACTGGGAAATCGATAAATCGAGTGCGTATGCGCCGCACAGTGGGCAATTTCGACAAAATCGGATTCAAAATCAAGGAACTTTCGATAGGAATGAGATAGAGCGATTAATTTTTTTTTAATGCTAAAACTTAATTGAATTAAAGCTCGAACTTTGTAGAATATGGGAAAATAGGGAGATTATTACCATCCAATCATTTCAACGAAAAAATGATTTCATTAGTTTTTGTTACACAAATCTATTTTTTGCAAAATCCTGAGGTCGTAGACAAATTTTGAGACCACATTTCAAATCAGCGTGAAAAAATCTATGGAAAATGATGTATAGCATGTTAAAAAAAATTTTCCGCGCGTGGTATTGGAAAAATCACAATTTTCTTGAAATTGTGCAAGTGTAACGAATTTTCTCAAGGTTAAAAAACGTTCGTACCACAATCTTCCTATTTGCCCCATATTCTACAAAGTTTGAGCTTTAATTAAAAAAAAATTTAATCGCTCTACCTCATTCCTATCGAAAGTTCCTTGATTTTGTCCAAATTGCCCACTGTGCGCCGATGATTAAAACTGCGGATCTTTCTGTAAACTAGTAATTCTTCCTTCGATCGGTAATTTTCAAAAATATTGTGACAATAAATTCCTTTAAGATCTGGTAACCACTTAGGTATTTCTTTAAGAATTTTGAAAAATTGAGAATTGCATACTGATTCTAACCTTCTTCGTCTTTCTACGGATTTAAATTTCTCCTATTAATTTTGTACAAAATCAGTATTTCGAATAATGAGCAAAATTATGAATTTGTTTGGAATTTTTACGTACACCTCCGCTTTCATAATCACTCGCATGATCCAGCAATTGCGCAGAGGTGGTTCCACGAAACGTTCACAGCCCTTCCGAAGAAGAATCTTCCCGGCCGTGAATGGCGAAACGGGTTACGCGGCGAATTACGCGGCCGCGGGCACGTAACAGGAGAGAAATGCAGACTCGAAACCCGATGGAAAATGATTTCGTCATCGCAGATGCTCGGGAGCGGAATACTCCGCGAGTCACCGGACCCGTTTCACGGTGAAACGTTGCATACCGATGTAACCAGCCCGCGAGAAATCGCGATCGATCGATTCCTGCTCGCGAATTAAGTTGTTGATAGACTGAGGACCGGTAATCCTTATTTAGACATTGAACGATGTGCTGCTTGGAGCACATTGAATAATGTCTGCACCTTATCTTTGGATCGTACGATAATCAAAAAGTTTGCAAACTGCGTCAAAATTCGCCAATTGACGACTCTTATCTCGATTCGTTCCCTTCCCCCCTTAACGTCTCGTGACGCAGTCGATGATGGTTCTATTTGTCCTATAAGTCATGCGCTGTTGACTAGTTGCTAGCAAGTGGGAAATAGAGTAGACTGTTCGATAAAGAACGGGGATCTTGATGGAAAATATAAATTGTCCAAGTCAATTGTAATAATTTTAATAAAGCGAATATAATGTAACAGAATCCTTAAATTCTCCTGAATTCTTTACAGTTTTGTGTTTGACCTATTTCATGCATTTATGGAAAAAATCAGCACGAATGCAAGAAAATGAAAATCAATCATTTTCCACTTTTCAGAATTCGTTAAAGGCAACAGGGAATTTGTATTTGATTGCTGTTGTTCACAATTGA
Source organism: Halictus ligatus (assembly GCA_028454255.1). Classification (NCBI taxonomy): domain Eukaryota; kingdom Metazoa; phylum Arthropoda; class Insecta; order Hymenoptera; family Halictidae; genus Halictus; species Halictus ligatus. The sequence goes on along the minus strand of CM052145.1, from coordinate 7,117,356 downwards.
TGCTGAAAATTCATAAACGTCCAGCAAAGTCCAGTTACAACAAACTTCATTGGAAATGTACAAAAATTCGCTGTGAAAATGAAAATTGTGTTGTCGAAGTTTTTGTCAACTTTGACGGATGCTCAAAGTATTGTGCATGATTTCAGTGTGCAGAGGTCATCACAAAGTAGCGTTAGACTGTGCACGCTCCTTCCTCGGTCCTCGGCAAGGTGCAAAGCACCATAATTTGATCTACGTCGGCGACGCGAAATTGAACGTGGCTCGAGATCAATTTCGTTGCATCGTCCGACGACGATTTATCAGCGGAGAGCTTTCCGATCGGTGGGACCGGATGCGTTCGTTAAATGATCGATCTAGCAATTGAGCCTATCGAGGCCACAGAGGTCGTTCCTCGTTGCGCATGGGCGTTATCGATTTTTTCGACTCATCCTGCGATATTTTTCTACAAAATAAAAAGTAAGAAGCTATCTACACATTCATTTTGATTTCTGAGTAGCATTCGAAAATAATGCATTTTTTAATTTCTCAGGCTTAAGTCCCTGTTTGAAATATTTTTTTTTTCTACCACTCGCGGTGAGTTTTGCAAATTTACTTTAACCTACTTCGATAAACAGCTCAAGCTACATCTAATATTTTTCATAGATCCCAAATACTGATAAATATGAATAATTATTTAGCGTCACCTACCCTAACTCAACAAACATATACGGATCGTCGGTTAAGTAATCAATTTCGCGTTACGATAATCTACAGCCATAAGTTTTTCATATAATGGAAAACGGTAGTAATAATCAACTGTAGGATGATCCCGCATCGCCTAACGAGGGCCCATTGATCAGCCGGATAAGATAGCATCACCAAATCGAGCGTTCATTAATATTCTATCGGACAACTCGTTATTAGAGGACATTACAGACTTCTGCGGTAAACACTCTAATTACGCTATGCACCTGATTAGCGAATAGGACTACTTTGTCTCGTCATTCATGTTAGAATATAATTAACAGAGAGAGAGAGAGGGAGAAAGAGAGAGAGAGAGAGAGAGAGAGAGAGAGAGAGAGAGAAATACTATATCGCGTTCCTATTAAGCTCCGGAAATCGTGAAATAAGAGGATCGTTGAATGTTGATTAAAAATCGTATTTATCAGAACTTTCCACTTGGTGCTAGCCTAACGATTTCCTGGGCGTGAATGAAGTGAAAAAGCATGTTCGCTGGATCATTTATCATCCTTGAAACCGGTACACATTATCGGCCCGAAAATGGTGTTGAGCTTTGCAGCTAATCGTGTCACTTGTTGCACGGTTTATCAATATGGGAATCACAATGTGTCTGTCCTTTATGCGTTTTCATTGGTTTCTAACTCTTTACATTGCTCAGACAGTTTGAAATGATAGAAAGGAGGTGAAGCAAACGAGGTTAACAAGTAATTATTAATGCGTTTAAAGAAATTGTGCGTAACACTACGGATTGCACGCTACGATTCGCAATTATTCAAAAGTTACGTCTCAAGGATGCCAAGCAATTTGTAAAGCGTTTCTTAGAGGCATCGACAATAAAAGTTTCTCCAGCACGCATCGCTGTCGGAGAAAAACTATTTCGAAATTCCTAGTGTATTTACATTTTTCAAGCATTAAACATTCCATTAAGAAACCTTCGAATACTTTCGTGACTCACTGCGTGCACCATTATCCTTGAAGAAATTAAGAAAGCTGAGAAACACTGGCTCTACCTACGAACAAACTTTCGCAAAAATTGGATCAACCGATCGGACACGTGGATCCGAGAGCGAAATCGTATTACATAAATGAAAAATACATTTAACGACTCATTCCCCGTAAACGGATCCTCAGAAACTCGATAACCCGTTTGTCAAATTTTACGGTTCCCTTGATTCTAGTGCTTCAATAATTTGTATCAACTGTCCACGAAACTTGTACGATAAAAATCGCACGCAGTCTTGAAGAAACTGCTTCAACAATTCCCCTAAATAATTGCAACCGGCCCGTTTAATGTATCGCTCTTTTCACAGCGAAAAATAGGCGATTGCGGATAAAGGAGCAGCTGAAACATTTCTCGTAGCAACGCGTAGAATAGAGACCGTAGAAGGTGAAAGAGGAGAACAGTCTGTACATTTCCCGTGAGCAGATCTACCGGTCTGTCCAGCATCCCGGTGCTTCAGGATCCTTTCACCAGGATCCTCGAAAGAAACGTTACTGTTAGGCCACTCGCCGATGCACCGCTACCGTGGACGCACGGCAAGGACGCGCGCGCGGCCGGTCGAAAGGAGCCCACCAGGATAAAAGGAGGATCCCTTGGAAAGCTACGACAGCCGTATATTATCCTGACCGCAGGACCGCTCGCTTTCGCTGCATCGACACGCTTGGCATGCGTTTAACTATCAAAAGACTCGCAATACCGCTCGCAGGCGAACGGTCCCGACCTTCTCTCCCGTCTGCAACACGCCTCGAAACCCGCGTCTCGTCGAATTCCAGTTTATTAGCCAGTAAATTGCTCCCTAGGACAATGATATCAGCCGGAGTCTGCACGCGAATCGTCGACCGTGCTCTAACTCGTTGGCAATTTTGTCCGCCAGCTCATGCTCGCATTTCTTTCTCCGGGAGTGCAGTTTGCAGAATTTTTCTCGGAAAGACTGATTGAGAGAAGTTTGTGGAAGTTTGCAGGCTTGTTTACCTGTATTGCAACTGTGCACGTTAATTTTTTTATGTCGCTGGCATTACAAGTGTGGTACTTATTAATTGCCGAAGGTACAAGTGACACGATCAGGTTATAGAGTTCGAGGTAATTTTTCTTTTCGAGGCTGCGTTTTGAGTTTTATTTTTTTTTTTAGAAAACTGACCCGTCGAATTTTATGGAAATTTACAGGCTTGTTTACCTATGTTTTAACTGTATATATAAAATTTCTTATGTCGTTAGCACTAAAAGTGTGGTATTTATTAATTCATAAGTGTACGTGTGTCAAGAGCAAGTGTACAGATCATTTTTCTTATCAGGTTGTGTTTTGGGAATTTTTTAAAGGAAACGAAATGTTGGATTTTGTTGAAACTTCGCAGGCTTGGTTGTGCATATTCGGACTGCATTTATGAATTTTTTTTTTTGTATTGCTACCGTGAAAGTTGTCGTAATAATTAATTTATAAAAACAGTAGAACTATATTTTGAAGGTATTCAAATTGTTCTTTCCAAGATTGCATTTTGAGAACTTTATTCAAGATTACCGACCGATATATGTTTTTGAACTTTGTAAGCTTATTTATGCATGTTTGGGCCACATTTGTAAATTTTTTCATATCGCTATCGCAAAAATGCAATAGTTATTAATTAAAATATCGATAGTAAGAAATTTAACAGAAAGAAGTTATGTGTATCCATAACGCGTTCCGAAATGATCTAGCGATAATGTTGTATACAGATTACGGTTAAGAAGCAAATAGACGAAGTAGGTGCGTCCCGAATAAACTCAGGAGCGGGAAAGACAAACAGAAAAGGGCAGACGGGTTATATTACTTACGCCTCACAGTATGGCTGTTTGTTGAACCCTTTGTATGTCCGCATGTTCAGGATCATCCCGCAACCCTGACATTTGAAGCACTGTTTGTGCCATATCTGAAACAATAAAGCAGTAAAAATTAGTATAATAAAATAGGAAAATGCACAAAACAGTTCTAGCATTTTCCTATTTAAAAATAGAGAGATTATCGAATGTAAAATAGAAAAATTATATTCCAAAAATCGCAAACAGCGCTGGATAAAATTAAATCGTTGCGACAATTTATTTAATATCCCAAAAAAATTTATTTACGAAAAATTGTACGAAAGTGTTTCAGCATTTTAATATTTAAAACCCTTGCGACAAGTTATTTATTATCCTATAAAAATTTGATTTTACATAACAAGGGGACGAAATATACATTAAGTACCATCAGAAAAATTGTATGAAAGAGTTTCAACATTTTAATATTTAAAACCCTTGCGACAAGTTATTTATTATCCTAAAAACATTTATTTCCGAAAAATTGTACGAAACAGTTTCAGCATTTTAATATTTAAACCCCTTGCGACAAGTTATTTATTATCCTAAAAAAATTTGATTTTACGTAACAAGGGGACGAAATATACATTAAATACCATCAGAAAAATTGTATGAAAGAGTTTCAGCATTTTAATATTTAAAACCCTTGTGACAAGTTATTTATTATCCTAAAAAAAATTTGATTTTACGTAACAAGGGGACGAAATATACATTAAATACCATCAGAAAAATTGTATGAAAGAGTATCAATATTTTAATACTTAAAACCCTTGTGACAAGTTATTTATTATCCTAAAAAGAATTGATTTTATGTAACAAGAGGACAAAATATAAATTACATATTTCCAGAAAAATTGTATGAAAGAGTTTCAGAATTTTAATATTAAAAAACTTTGCAACAAGTTATTTATTATCCTAAAAAAATTTGATTTGACGTAACGAGGGGACGAAATATACATTAAATACCATCAGAAAAATTGTATGAAAGAGTTTCAGCGTTTTAATATTTAAACCCAGAAAGCGGACGATGCATGAAAGATCGCAAACAGCGTCGGATAAACGCGAACCGTCCGACGCGAACTATCGCGAGC
>CM052145.1:6983551-7110388 GCA_028454255.1 Halictus ligatus | reverse complement strand
AGAGAGAAGAGAGAGAGAGAGAAAGATCTCTCGATGGGTCAGCTTCCTCTGGGGACCTTGAACGGCGGCCTCACCACCACGACCGACCACGATTCGGCCCCAACTATACTTTGCTCTGCACTGGTCTCCGAGAAGGAGACTCTCGGATTTGAATTACAATTAGCCACGTTCTAAGAACCGCTGTCGGTACATCGATACACGGTGTCTCGGTTGACCCAGAGATAACCGAAGGCCATCGTAGGCGCTCGTTGTTCGCCGATAATTGGCAAGGCTGCCCGCCTGTCGGATATGTCGAATAAGGTCGCGGATCTACAGCCGAGAATCGATCCGAAGGTCTCTGTGTCTTCTGAACTGAATCCGCGCGCGCACACACACAGATGGAATCACTGAACTGAGTCACAAGCCAGTGAGTCAACATTGAGGACCGCAAAGGGTTGGAACTGAATCGAGAATTTTTTCCAATATTGTTTAACCCTTTGTCCGGTTTCTTATTTTATCGATTCCCGTCACACATTCGTCAATAACGTCACGGTTACAAGGAAGTAAATCTGCAGTGTTTCTTATCTAGCATTGGTCAATAGAGCTGCCTGTGGGAATATAAACGGACCGTGTATTTTTGTAACGAGTTCCGAAGTAAAAGGTTAAATTTAGAGGACAGAGCACATCTTGAGCTGGTTAATTTGTTCAAGTAGAAATCGGATACTATGGAAAAATGTTTTTCTTAGATAATTCCGTGCCATAAACGCATAAGGATCCGCTGTTTAGGTGCAACTGAACTGCAGATTTCTGTGCAATTTAGATTAGATAAATCGGAAAGAGAGGAACACTTCTTTCGCTGATTAGCCCTATCTCCTACTGTTGGGAATTTTTATTTTGAACGTCGCGATACAGTTAATTAGTTTCCGAACAGAGGAATAACAGACTGGAGATTTTACAGCTCTGAGAAGAAAACGACAGGTCGAAATTGCAACACTGGACTCAATTTTCTGCCCAGGAGCGGCGCCATTGCAAAACCTGGGAAACAAGAGACCGGAAACTGAAAGGCGGGGCCTCGATCCGCGTTAACGATCGTTTCGAAAAGTCCACTTTGCCAACAGTTACGACATTCTACGGCTAATCAATAGTTAAATGCGATCAACTATCATCGTTTGGATCGACCTGTTCGCCGGCTAACTTTGCGCCGTTAGGAACGTGCTGACGGAATCGGCATACACGATCCTATAATTAGCATAATTTTCAAGAGTTGCTTCGAGTAACTCATAATCCATACAAATAGCTAATTAGATACAGAAAAGCGTAAGGTAATCGGGAATTGAACAACCACGAATTAAGATAAAGTCTGGAGTACACGGTTACTATTTAAATAAATTAACATTAATGAAAAGATTATAAACAGTAGTAAAAACATTTCTGGAATCACTAAAGATAAAGACAATTACATAAATGAATGATAATACTAATCTAGGCAATACAAAATCCGAAAGAAAACACTTCCACTCATCGGGCAACTTTCTTAGTGAATAATTAACACAATTATGAACCTAATCACGTATAAAATTTCGCAAACATAGTTCCAACATACACAAATAAGTCGACAAAGTTCCATAAAGCTATCTCATTGATTTGTTCAGAAAAAAATTCGCTAAGTGCACCCGCCTCCGGACGAGATCACAAGATGAAAATGATCGAGCAACAGAATTTTAATATCAGAAAGATCCCGATGATTTACGATTTAGCGAGCAAAAGAGCAAGCAGGAAGGATTCGGAACGATCGATCAGAGGAATCCTCGGCGTCCAGAAAAAGGAAAAGAGGAGGAGAGAAGTACCGCGCGTGCAAGTACCACTTCGCGCGCCGGCAATGGCGCATTCGCAAACGCGGCACGTTTCGATTTCTAGACGATGCAGGTCGTCAGTGTCAATCCGTGAGTCGGGACGGCGGAATGCAGCGTGCACTGAGTGCAACGGTACCTTATTTGTATCGCTCGGCCAATGTTAATCGCGCGGGGAACACGACTGTTCCCAGCGAACGACGTTGCATTCGATTCGACGACGTCCGACGCGCCTGCATCGAGCACGTGGATCTCGTTGCTTCAATTTAGTTGCAATTAGTTGGCCGCGATTAGCGGTAATTACCGTGGTCCCGCTTTTCGAGTCGTCCACGGAACAGTTAGCCGACGGCCGAACCCTCGGACTCGATTTTCAAATTGCTCGATCAGTACCTACAAACTATACGATTTTAAATAGGAAAATGCTGATTAAGAAATTCGTTTATAGTTCCGCGTTGTGCAATTTTGTCTGCTTTAACAGCCTGCAAAGCTTCAAAATACTCTCAAAGCGCATTTTCCAAAAGAAAACTATTTGTACTTCGAAATTGAGAATTTGTGCTACTCTTACTTACATGAATTAATAAGTGCCACAATTTTAATGATAACAGAACGAAAAAATTCATAAACGCAGATAAAACGTGCACAAATAAGCTTGCAAAGTTTCAAGAAATACCATCGTCCTGTTTCCTTAAAAACAATTCTGAAAGCACATCCTCCAAATGAAATCTGTTCATACTCCGAAATTGAGAATTTGTGCTACTCTTATTTACATGAATTAATAAGCACGATAATTTTAACGATAACACTATGAAAAAAATTCATAAACGTAGATCAAACATGCACACATAAGCTTGCAAAGTTTCAAGAAATTCCATCGTTCTGTTTCTTTAAAAAAAATTCTAAGAAAACTACTCATTCCCCCAAAATCGAGAAATCGCTCATGCTATTCTCACGTTTATGAATTAACGAGTACTGCAGCTTCGAAGGTAACAGCCCCAAAAAATTCACAAATATAGTTGAAACATAGACGAGCAAACCTGTAAATTTTCGCAAAATTTCACCGGTCAGTTTTCTCGAAAAAAATTCGCAACTCGCACTCTTAGAGGAGGAAATGCTTTCCTTTCTTTTTAAAGAAAACCTTTGCAACTTAAAACGAAGTAGTTCGGTAAACGACATAAACGTAAGAGATCGATGAAAATAAAGACACGGGAGCCAAAGTGGAGCGAGAATAAATCACGGTTGACCCACGTAGAAACATTCTGGAGGCTCGTGTCCATATTTGATTCTCGTTCCTCTGGCCTCTTGCGAAACGAGGACCGGGCTGTAGCGCGACCGAAAAACATTCGAAAAACGAGTGAAAGTGCACCCTGTCAGCGTTTCGCGCCGCGGTCTGTTTGTAAATATTACCTGTGGATACGAGATCCGAGCGCAAACATTGTAATTGAGTAATCGAGCTGAATCGCCGCGGATCCTCGCGTCATCGTTCGATTGCGCGAATTCAATCATCGGCGGGAATGACGAACTCTGTCTGCCGGTCACGTATATATGTGCATACATGGACGAAATCGTTTATTACCTTTATCTTTATCGCGAGACCCCTCGATGATTCAATTAACTCGGCTGATCTGCCTCCGCTCGAGAGCAGAGCAAATAAATTTTATGCTCGGGGACCATTGTGCCGGATCACGATCTGCAGCGGGATGCTGGAGTCAAGTGGAAATTCATATTCCCCCGAATGATTTTGTAATCGATTCATTCTTCAAATTAAACAGATTTACAACCCCCTGATCGAACCGCCATAGCATTGCGAAAAATCACAATTGTCCAACGAAAACATTTGCGCGTACTCTTCAAGGATCGAGAAGTACGACCATAAAATTTTAAGCTGATAGCTTCGTTAGTTTTGTCTTAAAACATTCCGGAAGTCGCATAAATTTATTACGCTCAGAATAACAGCCTCAGGTACAGGTGTACCTTATCCAGATTTTCTATTCTAATTTTGTTTAGAGTAAATGGGGCATGTTTTCAACTGGCATGCATTCTACGGAACGCTGAAACCACGCAACACAGTGTTTCCTTTGTGCAAAGAAGACATTAAAAAGTAATTGAACAGTTTCGCTGCATACATTTCTTAAAGTGGTCAATTACCTTTAATCACCCTGTATTATTCTCGGTTAAAGAGGCACACGCATAAATGCTTCCAATCTATCTGGAATCTTATCGGGAAGAGTAATTGTATAAATCAAATGTATAATGATGTTGGGATCGCTGCTGATTCTTTTCACAGATATGTATTATACGTTTGTGATTCTTTATCTGTTGCTGAATGATAACCAGCAGACGGAACCACAGTTTATAACTCGTATCGTGATCTATAATTTGTCGGTGTTGGAGAGTGTTCCTTCGGCAAAATGAATAAGTCCATTCTGCCGACGGACGATATAAGCCGCCAATTACACGACACCGAGTTTCGTCGACTTGAATTAAAGTTCATTCTGCTACCGTAAGTTCGAATCAAAATGTTCGATTCTTAATTTGACCACGGGTGTTCGTACATTCCTAAGACGCACATTAAAGAATTGAAAAAAATATTACACTGATAAACAATTTTAAGAAAGCACAAAAGTCTAGGAAATCCATTAAGGAACATTAAAAGTCCCTGTACAAGATACTTTTACGTTTACAAATTATTATTGAACTGACTACAGGTGTACAAAGAACTTAAAAAAATACGACACTGCTCAAAATTTGGTGAAAGCACAAATGTATAGTACAATTTTTATGACAGTTAAATTCCCAGTGGAAGATACAAATTAAATAAATAAACCCTTTGCGGACGAGGATTTTCTGAAATTCAAATACCTTTCTCAGAGAAATAGACAGCAAAAGCTTTAAATAAAATATGTGCAGATCCATTGGCATATGCGTAATTAAATTATACATTTACTTCAGAAATGAAATACATGATCCAAAAGTTATAAAGATTGCCAGTCAACTCCGTATTAATGCAACTTCGCATAAATGTTGCATCGCATAATTTATCTGGCAGATAAGAGTGACTTGTTCACCGTGTCCAAAAATATTTTCGCGTTCGATAAAGCTAAAGTTAACTCGGCAGATTGCAACCCGCTGCGCTGGTGGTACATAGTGCGCAACGTTTGATATTTAACGGGTCGCAAAGGTCGCCGGAGATCATTCGGCTGTCATTGTTGCGGACGAGCAGCAACCATAATCCGGCAATTTGCTATAATACGATCGAGCTTTCACTTTCGACGACGACGACGACGACGACCATGTAGATTTGGTCTCGATATACGTAATTCCCCTGCGCACTTTTACCAGCTGATCCAATTTCCTGCGATGCACTTTCTTCGTCGGGTGCAATGGCCGCCATTCTTACTGATCACGGTTATTTAACGATTGATCGTGCTCTTACGGGATTATTATTATTTCGTCGCAGTTTGCCAGGTTTTTCTTCCTATGTCCAAGACGTATTTCGAATTTATGAGACAATTTTCAGGTATGCACAGCAAAAGATTATTTATACTAAAGTGCTTTTAACCAATACGATGTGTTTAGCAAATACATTTAATTTTATGTTTCGAAATTAATTTCGAGAATGAAATGTGCTGGGTAGTTTGGGTGAGATTGCAAAATTTGTATGCGAAATAAAAATGTTTTGTATCGAATGCAAGAAACAGAGACAAAATAAAAATATCGCTCTTATTCGTTTTTGTCCACAGTCTGGAGACTATTAATTTATAATTTTATCGAAAGATTCAACGGAAACAATTTCTGTAAAAATTATTTTAGATTGCAGCAGTGTTAAAAATATTTCTGACACTGAATAAAATAAATATTCTCTTTCTCGACAAACAGGAGTAAACTGAAAATGTATTTCCGCTTTTAACAAGCTCAACATGTTAAAAGTGATGTAACAGTGTTTTAAAATTCCTCCGACTAAGGCAATATACATACGCAACATGTAAATAAACATTGCGAATTTGTTTTCCTTCCGAAAGCGTCCAACCATTCGCGAATGACGCAAACATAATTGATTAATTTTCGGAGTTCTGATTAGCAATTGAATATGGCAGCGAACGAAGTCAACAAAAGTTGATAACAAAATGAACTCATTGGTAAACTTTTCCGCGAAGGAGATTTACGAGGAGAGCTCTTGGTTTCTTTTTTCCACTAGTGGACGGTTATGTTTTATCGTTCTTGTAACGCATGACGCGGAGACCATTTTTTTCCTGGTAAGAGGTGTCTAGTAGATGTTACTCGCGTACGCAGAATAATTATACGCGCTTTCGCAATAGACAGTGGGAAACAACCGGATGCCGCGTCGCATCGTTGGCATAACAGAAATTTCTAATGGCTGAAACCGCGATTCAGGGATCCGAGAAAGTAAAAGGCTTCTTCTATTCCCGTCGAATTCCCGGTTGTTGCCTCAGACCATTTGTTACACGATCATGTAATCTTCTAAAAATAATCGTCCGCTGAGAATTTCTCGACGACTGTAATCAAAATCGCGTAAACCTGCTCGCGATACAATTCGAATTTTCTACGCGGAGTCGCTTGGAGATCCTGGAAAAAACCAAGTGTAATTGTCATGCTCTGAATTTTAGGCTTGACGACATTTATGTGGCATGAAAAAGCGGTCAATCTTCGCGACAATTAAGTATGAAAGTGGGTTAAGTCTGGCTTGAGCTGTAATCAATTGTATTTCATTAAAAAACCCTTGTCTTGAGTTACGATCAACTGTATTTCTAAAATGAGAAAATCGCTATCCCCTCTTCTATTTTTTCACCCGAAATACGACGAAAGCCGGTCCCAAGCCATCGCCTTATATCGGAAGAAAACTGTGTTGTGAAATATCAACGTGAGTCTGAAATAACCCACAAATAGTTCCAGTTTCATATCTATTTTCACTGCAACAATTATCACACGATATTTTGCGAAGATAAATTTAATGCCTGCAGATACCAAAAGATCTGATAAAGTTAAAAAATGATTAACGCTTCTAAAGAGGTTCTAAAAATTGGAAATAGTAACCTACGCCTGCAATCTAACGAAAAAGAAATAAAATCTTCTGCTTCATCCGAAATACGACGACAGCCGGTCCCAAGCCATCGCCTTATATCGGAAGAAAACTGTGTTGTGAAATATCAACGTGAGTCTGAAATAACCCACAAATAGTTGCAGTTTCATATCTATTTTCACTACAACAATTATCACTCGGTATTGTGCGAAGATAAATTTAAAGCCTGCGGATACCAAAAGATCTGATAGAGTTAAAAAATGATTAACGTTTCTAAAGAGGTTCTAAAAATTGGGAATACTAACCTACGCCTGCAATCTCACAAAAAAGAAATAAAATAAAATAGTGTTTTTGATGTTCGAACGTACTAACAAAAATTATAATTGTTCAATTACAACAGTGTGCGACATAATGTGCGAAACTAAAATCGCGTGGGACCCAGCAGAGTTGAATAACTTCAAATCGCACGAAGTGAAGAAGCGGTCAAACGAGTCTTACGGGAATTAATGTTTCTCCTTCGCTTAATTGACAGTTCTTGCTTGGCTAATTAATAACCAAACAGCTTATCGCAAGATGCTCAGTCCCTGCTGGTTCGTGTTAAATGAGCAGAGACGGGAAAGATTGTGGACGAGAGATGATAATGGAAATCGATAACAGAAAACAAAAATGTTTGTGATCCGGAACTGGAATGAGCTCGGACGCCACGGCTGATCGAAAACATAGATGGTGGTGTAAGATCGACGTATTTTTGATACGACGTAGGCGCAACAGGTTGCGAATGACTCCCACCTGTTGCAATCGTACGCCAGACCCACGCGCAACGAGCAACCTCCGACTGGAATTCGATTACAATTTCACCGAACCCTGTTCTTCTTGGGAACCATAACCCGTGCTGCGATACGGCCGAAGGAAAAGTTCACTTTCGAACGGAAGGATACGTTTCCTAGCGTATTTTTTGCTGTGGATATCCACTTGTTGCTGCTTCCTGTCAACGCTTCGAGGCACGAGATCGATTTCAAGTGAAATTCTGTTGAATCCGTGCTGCAAACCTTCGAATTCACAAGCAACATTCGATCACAATATTTCTCCAGCACTTCTACGACATTTTTCATTACTACACTGCAGACTTGTATGCAAAACAAAAATTGTTTCATTGTCAGATACAGTAGTCACACAAACACTCACTTCATTTCCCAGCAATTTTCATCGGTTGAGAATAATGCAATAGCATTTATAAATGGCTTTCACTGATCGTTCATTTGATCCACGCATTTTTGTCATAAAGTTCTAATTCTCTTTTCAAAGGAGTTCAGACTGTACTCGCCAAGTTCAAGCTTTAATTTCAATCTCAACGATTAATTACAGTCTCTGATAATATTTTAACTTTGGATTATAATCTACATATTCAGAGGCTAAGCTGAAATACAAACGTGTACTCTAATCGATGAAATCGAACCGAAGCTTCGTCATTGAAACGGAGATTCGTGCTTCAAAGGGAAGAGCGCAGGCCCGAAACGCGCGCCCAAATAAATTATTTGTTTCACGGCCACGCCTTAATTCGATAGCCGCGCACACGAAAAGGGACAGCAATAATATCGTGGGTAGTGGGTGAAAAAAAGAAAAAAAAAGCGGCGGGCGGTTCCTCTTCATTAATGGGACGTGGATTAATTGCCGCTACACCAGGATGCGTCTGGCGCATATGCGGGTCGGGTAAGTCGAAACGAGACGCTGTTCGAGCGCAGTGCTGTGCCCGATTATAACGAGATCGAACAAATAATGAACTTACTCGACAACACGTACGCCTAGCAGTAAACACAACAGAGAGCATATATCGCAAACGTAAGTGCAAACACAAAAGTACCACGCAGTTCTAACATAAATAACAGATTAGTCCGATCGCTTCTAGACCGTTTCGAGCGACTGCAGTTAGTCGCGCGGCTTCTCCGATGCGTACAGCCGCGTTACGCGAGTAAAAACGAAAAGCGAAGCGGCCAGCTTCGCCTCGCTTTTAATTATTCGGTGGTGCGCTTTAATTCGCCTGTTCGCTCCGTTGACCGCGCTCCCCGAGCGAACGTTTCACTCTTTCGTTCGAGGCCCTCCGAGGAGGGACCGAGAGGAACGGAAATGGCGGACGAACGGCCGAAGAAAGAGAGAAAAAGGGAAAGAACGAAGAGGGCGGGATGAGAGACGGAAAGGAGGTTCTATACGCCATTCACAAGCGTGCGAGTACGAGCACGAGCGAGGCGAGTAACGAGCAGTCGCCGCCGCCGCCGCAGACCAGGGACAGGAAAAATCGGCGAGCGTGCTAACGGAGCTCTATCTTTCGCAGAAATAATCATTTCATTCTTCGCGAGCCTTCATTTTCCTCTCAACACACAATTTCAGTCGATTTATCTAATCGGAAGCTTCCGAATTAAATCGGAAGAACTGCCCCGGTCCTACGAGGACGAGAATAAAGCAAGAGTTAAATTGAGGAAGAGTTGTTACGTTCAGTGAAAATCTAATTAGTATTGTTTGGAAATATCCCTCATGCACTCCTTGCCCGAGAACTTACCCACTATTTGCTTTCAGACACTCCAAAATTATTTGTTAGTATATTGTGATTTGATGTATAATGTTACTTCCTCCAAGAAGGATGACGTCTTATGCAGGATTTGTCCGTGCGTTCCAGAACATTTGTCCTCGGCGGTTTTTAATTTTGTACGCCATAATGTGTTGATATTGATAGAAGCACGCAACTAGGAGCAACCCATTAAATCTTCAAAGCGTGAGACAAGCGCCCTACAGAAGGCTACCAAAATATACAAGATGGCGGTAGGAGTTACATCAACATCTTAATAGGAAACTACCGAAGATTACAAGCAAGGCATAGAACACTCCAAAAATATACGACTCGACTACAAAGAGGCGTGGAGGTAGAATTTAGAAAACCAACGTGGCGATTGCGTATCTCGATACATCCAAATTTAGGAGAGGTCGCCTCTTCTTGACTCGAGCCTGTTTTCCGCCTACGCGGTTCCAGGCTTGTTAGAATCTTATGCTTCTTGAATTGTCCCTTTCAGAACCAATAGAAATTAAATACACGTTTATCCAACCATTTTGGTCACGGGATATTTGACAGTAAGCCTGACCATCGCCGCAATGACCGGTTTCAGAGTTTTTCTTTGACAATTATTGAAATTGTACAGATGTGTTCATGAAAATTGATTCATACTTTATTCAAGTACATATAATAAAAATCTAAGTAATTTCAGACTTATTATTTCTACAAGACGACACAATTCATGCTCATTAGTGTTAACGCATTATCTACAATTATTCCATAATTTTTGGAAGTCTTCAACAGCAACAGCAACTAAACCAACAACTCAACGACTTGGGGTCGTTTGGGGTTATTGTGTAAAAGAAGATTTAAAGCTTCCATTTGGTACAGCTCAATTATTGAAAAATGCGCTTCCGGGGACACAAATTGCTCCATAATTTTTGGAAGTCTTCAACAGCAACGGAAACTAAACCATCCTAATAAGTTCGTTTGGCGTTATTGTGTAAAAGAAGATTTTAAGCTTCCATTTAGTACAGCACAATTATTGAAAAATTATATGATGCTTCCGGGGACATAAAGAGTTAAACGCGATGCAGCGTACGCAGCAATAACAATTCTCAACACGGAATTGGTTGTTACCATTCCGCGGAAACCGTCGCGCGCAAATATTTGACTTGCTAGCAGACGTTTCGCCTGGAAATAGTAGGATGACGCGTTTTCAAATACGCGTTCAAGTGCTCCGCGACGATGCAACGTCGTTAACGAGTTCACTTCGGCGGAAGTGTTTTGCGTATAGTGCATCGTGCGCTGTAGGAAACTGCACGTGCCGAGTTCGTTGCTATTGACGCGGTAGCTAACCCACTGACATTTCCACAAAGACTTTTCAATGACTCGGTCGTTACTGGAACGACTTCCCCGGCGAGTCTTCACCCCTTCAAGCCGGCAGACTCGCCAGTTTCTTCGCACGAAAGTGGACTATGGATTTCGAACATTTCAGAAATCAGTTACGAGAAGCAGGAACCAAGTAAAAATTTATGTCCCCTTTTAAATGTTCTTAAACAAAGAATATGCTCTGTCCAGGTGATCGGAGTTCGAATAATGGAGATTCCAAGGAAGGTCCACGAAAGGGTCCCATGTGTACAGCGTTTCAGTCTCGGAAGATTAGCCAGAGGGAGGAGCCAGGTCAATTCTGACCTGCACTAAAATTTTCCATTAGAGTATTTTAGAATCACTCTAAAAATGTTCATCTTCCCATGGGGAACATTTATACGAAGCCACAGGTGGAGGGAAAGCTCGACAATTTCAACTCACCACCATTTTTAACAATTCTTGTACGACTTTCTAATTTTATATTCTTTAAACAGTAGGATTAAAACCTACTCTGTAATACAGACTGGCCCTGTCTAAAAAGAAATTTACAATGACAAATATAGCCCTCCCTCGACTAAATTTGTTTTTGCAATAATACACTTGCAAAGATCGCTCGCGCAAAATCGAAATGCTCAATCTCTATACTTTGTAAATGAAAATATTTTGTTTGGAATAAAGGCAGCTTTATCGAAATATTGCGCTTCCTTGCTTAAACGCACTTGCAAAAATCGCTGGAGCAATGTTTCACCTAAATCTCTGGACGGAATAAAAATGTTCTGCGCGGCTTCCTGTGGAAAATATTATTTTAAGCGAGTGCTTGGTAGGTTGAATGGTGCCGGGAGTATTTTTTTCTGCGAATGTTAGCCAGCTTTGCGCTTCAGTAAGCGGAACTGAACGGGAACGGTACATCCAACGATCTGTTGCAAAAAGCCTGCACACCACGCGATCCACTCGCGCAGCGGGACGTTCTCAAAGGATCCTCCAAGAAAAGGACGTGCACCAGAGAACCATCGGATAAACTTGAACGAGAGAAAGGACTTCTTATTTAGCCGATGGATTCGTGGTCGAACCTCGGATTGCTCCGTGCCTGTTCAACTGAAAGAACGTGAAACGTTAAGGGCTCGAACCTTATCTCTCGATTAGAGATTACGGGTTTAATTATCAGCACAAAGTCCGTCTCGTGTGGATCTCGTGTAATTCTGACGTGAAACAATTGTACCATTAGTGTGAAATAGAAATAGCGGTTGAGAACCTTGAGCAACCGAAGACTCAAGGATATTTTCATTGACGACTAAAAAACAGCTTTGTATAGGTCTTGAAGTATATGTCGTTCCTTTCGGAGCGTTTAATTATTTATTTGTTAAATACTTGAATATTAAAAGAGAGATAGATAACATATATATTAACTGATTTTAATGAAAAAAATTGAATATCTCTTTTTTAATATTCGTTATGCTTTAAAAATAAGTATAATTAATATAGGTACAGTAATTGCTATTAATTAAATGGAAATTATTCCTACGGCAATAATTCACTAGTTTACTACAAATCACATAAAACCATAATTAAAAAATTAGTACAGCGATATTGTACGCACCCTTAGGGCGAAATTAACCCTGAAACGACGAATCCTAATTGACAAATGCAGGATCTATTTGGATCCACAAAAATTCAATAGAAGCACACGTTTGTATTTTTTGAAAAGGTTTTCAATTTGTTCAATTCGCAAATTGTCTGCGTCTGTAACGAATTTCTATAAAATTTTATTGAATTGCTGCAAGAGTTGTTATTATTATATGAAAATTCGATTCTTACAGTTTATTTTACAAAGGAAGATATCTCGGGTTCATCAATGGTCACAGTCACAATAGCTGTCCATCCTACTCCCGGCACAAAACATGTGTGTTACCGGAACCCGGTGGACATCTAATATGACTGTTGATGCGTCTCAGGTTTCTTATTTCAAAAAACAAATCACAGTTACCCTGTTATATCTAATCTCTCCATGTTATACATATATGTTAGTTCGTATTGCACGTACAGCCTTATTAATCTTTTAACACTCGGCGTGGAAAAATGTTTAATAATATCAAGCAAGATCTTCTATCGTCACCGGAAAAACGTGAAACTGGAATTTCTCGTTGGAATAATACCATCCGCAGAGTAAATAATACTCTTTCGATTCCATATTCTCGTTTCAGTAATCTATCAATTGACAATAAATATCACGGGGTCCGAATGGACCCAGCAATCGCAGGCGAGAGATAACCTCTCGGCGCCGATCTATCGGTCAGAATCAATCTTAAAACCGAATCTAAAATCACCCTCGAAACATTAGAACGGTGAAACACAATGGTCGCAAACTTTTCAAGAAATTCCCTGATCAAGATCATTATGTATTCACGAACAGAATACGATAGGATCAACTGACGCTCGCGTCAACTTCCCGAGACCTGTTTCGTCAGACGCAACAATGCTGCTTGCAGAGAACGAAAGCAGAGCTTCAGTTTACTATTTACGCTTCCCAGCAGGATGCGTTTCCTCGCCGGGCAAAATAAATTCGCTACGATCACCGTGTTTCGCGTTTGCGGCGGAAAGACGTACCTTGTCGAGGCACTTGAGCTCCTCGATCGGGTAGACCGTTTTCTCGCAGCGGGCGCACGTCTTGCTCATCTTCTGCTTCTTCTTCCTCTCCTCACCGTCGGTCGTTCGAAGTCGCAGTTCCGCGTACGTGTGTATCTCTCTCTTCGTATTCTTCGTCCTCACGAAACACTGCGCGTACGTAAAAGGAACACGTGCAACACTAAGGACACATCAGCGCGGCCCAAATCGCGTCGCTGCCGATCCCGGGAAATATCGATGGTTCTTATCGAACTCGCGATCTGCGATTGATCTACGATCGTTCGCGTTTGCTCGATCACGGGACAACTGGCTCGGGAAAATCCACGACAAACAGCAAATCAAGATCGGGATGCACGGGTGCCACAGAGCCGCACCAAACTGCACTGCCCTCTCGTCCTCGTCTAGCCACAAAAACTCCTTGAGTGACAGTAATGGTGGGGCACCGTACTAGTCAAACCACCGTCCGAGACTCTTCTCCAAGCTCCAAGTCTACACTTTTTTTGCGGAAACAGACGTTAAACCTGAACATTCGATTTACCGTATCGCACCAGACTGATTTTAATGGGTTTCGAAACTATTTCTGACGGGTGTTCATTGTCGCTAAACTTGACTATCCATGCGCTGCTGGGTCGGTAAAGTAGAGCGGCTGGAGAATTCTGGATAACTGTAAATAGAATTTATACAATTGTTTGCTTGGAATTTGGATTGTTAGATTGTTAAGAGAGTGTTGTAGGGCGCATGTATTTAATCGGAGAAATTGTCAAGGATTTTCGGAAGAATACATTTTGAGTGGAAAGTGTTTGAACTGGAGATGGGATTGGTAGACTGCGCTAATCAATGGAGTAATGCGCAATGTGGGGATTTATTTATGTTAGTATTTTTACGGTATTAGAACTAAGGTTGGATCGTTAATGCACATTTATTGTTGCGTTTGTATACTTCAGATGAATGTAACGTTGAGAAATAAGATGTCCATAAATGATGGAATATCGATAAAGTTGTTTCCTGCTGATCGAATATAGAAATGGATTTTTTTGTCTGTGACTTGTTTCTTTACATTTGGCGTGTCTAGGTTGTATTACTTTGGATGCCGAGTAATGTACAATAATTTTTTATTATTTTTTTTTTATTCTTTGTTATCGATATCTCGCATACGACCTGTCACCTAGTGCCCTCTATGCACCCATGTTTTCATCAATAATCATAACAATGGACATTTTGTAGAATTCTGTCATATAGTTTCTGATACTCTGTTACTCATATTTCTTCTGATTAAATCCCTTGAGACGAAGATTTTTCTAAATATTCCTGTATATTTAAAATATTTTTATGATTTTTCTGGTCCATCCATTTTTCGTGTAGATATAGTTAGAGTGTTTCGACGATAGATGGCGAGAACTTTGCGATGTCCATGGCAAGCCAATTTTTTAAAAAACTACGATTATAAATAATTATGAAATTGTGAATAGAATACATCAATCAAACATAGAAGCAGATCATCACCAGGTAACAACCACTAAATAAAATATTTAAAAAGAAACCATCAGCAATTCATATTATCACAAAGTAAAATATTTCTTTATTGAAGAAACGAACAGACCAAGTCAGTGACAATTGCTTAGAATACACTCCCCCAAAATCTTAATCAATATCACTTTCGCCCCTTCAGAAACTGATAAACGATACTGAAGTCTTTGTCCGAAAATCCCTGCGTTATAATCGTTCTGAAGATTTGATGAGCTATAGATCCCAGCGGGATAGCAGCCTCCACTTTGGTCGCGGCAGATTGCGCCAGTCCGAGGTCCTTCGCCATTAAAGTTGTACCGAAACCACCCTACAATTAAACCACACTAGCCACCACGCTCTCAAACCAACCAAGAAAATCTGTCCGACGAAGTTTCCAGCGGAATCCGCCGAAATTCAGACATTCGTTAATATCAAAGATCCGAGTGACCGAGCTACCTCATAATTCTTCGAGCTTGGTACATTCTCGAGGAGACCGGGAACAGGGTTATACAATTCTGACGACCAACACCTACCGGTGCTCGAGTTCACGATGTCAGCTAACACCTTCGCGTCCAGACCGAGCCTGTAACACGATCAGCTTAACGAGACGAATTGGATCGGTCATGCAATGTTCGCTGAAGCTTTTACGCGTTACTTTCGGCCAAGGTTGAACGCTTCCGCTGTGCCGATCATGCTGATGGCTAGGAGCATGTTGTTGCACAGCTTTGCAGCTTGGCCCATGCCAATGTCCCCGCAATGGACTATCCTGGCGCCCATCTTCTCCAAAAGAGGCTTCGCTAGCTGATAATCGTCCTGGGATCCTCCGACCATGAATGTCAGCGTGCCATCCTTGGCTCCATTAACACCTGGGTGAAAATTTAATGAGAAGATTCATCCGAGGAGGGCCCATATTTCTACATTTCACATCTGCATCGAGGAGGTAGACTTCAGCTTGCAAGAAACTCAGTTTTCATCGCTTATAGTTATATACAGTAGTATACACCAAACTTTTGTCGATACCTCCAGAGACTGGGGCGTCTATGAACCTAACTGCACGTTTTTCAGCCTCCCCTGCCAACGTCTGAGGCACGAAGGGGTCTATCGTGCTGCTGTCGATGCAGAGCGTCTTTTCTTTCGCTGAACTGAAAGATGAAAGAATTGTACAGATTATAAGCGAATTGTTGAACATTAGCATACCTTAATACTCCTTGCTTTCCATTGTACACGTCCAGAACGTGCTGACTGGATGGCAGCATCGAGACGATCACTTCAGCTTCTTTAGCTACCTCTGCAGGACTCGAAGCGGCTTTTGCACCTGCTTCAGTCAGTTTCGACACGGACGTTTCATTAACGTCGAAGACGGTCAATCTGTGGCCCTGCAACCGTTAGCATTACCAAATGAAACTCGACTTCCGAGGAATCCCGGGCCGGCGATTACCTTCTTCAACAGGTTCCTCGCCATGTGGCCACCCATGTTGCCTAAACCGACGAAACCCACTCGCGAGAAGCATCTTGTTCCTGTATAGAGCACAGAGTAAAACGCGTTAATTACTCCTGGCACACGTTCGTTAAACGAGAAAGTCACGAAAATTGATTGTCTCGGGATATCGGCACCTGGGCGTTAACAGTTTGCTTAACGGAACCCTGTTAACACCTTAGTCGTTGAAAGACCGCGGATGTTTATGCAAAACAAAATTTTTTGTAGTCGATTGTAAAAGCAGAAGTTTATTGGAAATAATCTAGAGGACCTCTACTTTGTGACAAAGCGTAAACACGCTTGTCCATCTCAACTGTAAATAATGTGAATTTATTGTTAAACAATAACCCTTGAAGGAACGAGCGACGATCACTATGCGCGAAAAAGCTGGGCTCATAATGGCGCCTGATGATTCTTCAAGTAATTGTGTTTGTCTTGTGACATTCGCGTAACCGCGAAACAGCTGACAAAAACGTTAATACAATTATCACTTTGTACGCGCGACAAAGACCATATGTTTAAAAAATCACGATCGGCTGCAAGCAACTATTTGAAAGTAGACACTGAATGCAGTTCACACGGAGTACGGGAAGACACTGAATAATATTCTCCATCGCAACAACAAGCCTAATCGACGACGCTTCTCGCCTACATTACCAAATTTTTATCGCAGAGATAAACCTTGTTGATTCTCTGCAGCCGCTGTGTTTCCCGTCGTTTGTGAGCTATATAATCACACTAATCACATACGACATACGAGTATTGGAAAATAGCTCTTTTTATCCATTACATAACCGTAATTAACTTCTTTATTCCGACGATAGTGATGACTATGTATGCAATCAGCCGCTCACAAGCGTACGCGCAGTGTGCCGGATCGTCAATCTACAGTGAGTGTAAAAAGTATTCGTACACTTCTTGTAGGCATAAAAAACCATGTATTTCTTTATGTAATTGCACACATGTTTATAAAACGAAACATAATTGTAATTGTTATATATTTTAACTACATATTGTCATATAAATATACTTGAAAAAGTTTAACGTTAACGAGAAAAATTGAAAAGTATGAGAAGTGTCTCTAAATTGGCGCACAAAAAGTATTCGTACAGGTACTAGAATGCACTTGAAAGGCGTCCGATTGTTTATATTATGGTTTAGCGGGACCCGACAAATAATCAGACAGAGCCTTTGATGCACAGTCTAGTGGCAACCTTCTGCAAAACTAGTGAATTTTTGTAACATTCGGTAAAATGGGTCATAAAGGTAAGGAAACAAGTGAGACTGAAAGAAAAATTATTATACAACTGCATAATCAGTGCAGATCATTGCGAGAAATAGCAAAAACAATTAATAGTCCACATAGCACTATACAAGGAATTATAAATCGATATGGTGAACGAAAAACCAATAAAAATAAAGCCCCTAAATTAGTGCCCCTAAGATTGCAGCTGAGCTTGCAAACAACGCTGGAGTAAGTGTATGTGCCAGCACTATTCGTCATTGTTTACAAAATAATGAAGTTTTGGAGTTGCTCGCAAGAATTATTTCGTAAATGCCGCAAATAGAAAGAAGAGACTTCATTTCATATTTATATGATGTCATATTTACTGACGAAAGTAAATTTAATGTTTTTGGCTCTGATGGCAAGTGTACGGTCTGGAGGAAGAAAATACGGAGCCACAAAAAGAAAATCTACGTCCCACAGTAAAACACGTCGGAGGTTCGGTCATGGTTTCGGGTTGTATGAGTGCTGCTGCAGTGGGGTCATTACACTTCATCGAGGGAATCATGGACCACAAAACATACCTAAACATATTAAAAACCCATAATGTAAGTAGTGCAGAAAAAATGGGTCGAAAATACAACTTTATCTGCACTCAAGACAATGTCCCCAAACATACAGCACGCAACACAAGAGAGTGGTTGCTGTATAACACACCACAATATTTGAAAACACCTCCGCAATCACCGGATATTAATCCGATCGAAAATTTATGGGATCTGCTTGATAAAAAAATCCGAACCCTGCATATTTCAAGTAGAGAACAATCAAAACTTGCTTTTCAAGAGGAATGGTGCATTATTATACACGAAATCACATCCAATTTAGTGGATTCAATTCCACAAAAACTGGACGCAATTATACAGTCGACAGGCTATCCAACGAAATATTAATTTAATTTATTTTCGCAAATTATAACACGTTTATTCCTGTTACGTGTACGAATACGTTTTGTGTGCTAATTTTGAGAGACTGCAGACTGTTTTTAATATATCTCGTTAACGTTCACTTTTCGTTAGTTTATTCATGTCAAATTTTGTAGTTGAAACATATAATAATCGTAATTGTGTTTTTGTTTTATAAAAGAATGTACAACTACAGAAAGAAATATATGGTTTTCTAGAACTATAAGAGGTGTACGAATACTTTTTACACTCATTGTAGCTCAACAAAATTCGAAGTGGACTGATTTTTCTACATTTATCAGTTGATATAGTTAGATTTGTATCAAATATGAATAATGATTACATTTTTATAAAAATTGATCTGGTGTTCATATACAAACAATCTATTTTAAGTTGTTTGTAATCCAATATGAAATACAACTGATTTTAATAATGGAATTGTGTGTTTTCTCACAGATTGTACCGTAAGGAATATATTTTAAGATATAATACAAAAGTATTTCATCATGTTATAATAAATATCCTTTTTTAATGTCTGGCTCTTCGAGCAAAAATTTGCGGACAGCGTCGTAGAAGTTCAATTTTACGCAGACCTACAAAATGCTGTTGGTGCTAATTCTTGCAGTAATGCATTCGTCGATTCATTGCCTTCAAGATGTGACTAAGTAGGCCAAAATATTTCAATTTTCATTAAGCAGTGTTTGGTTACTTTGTATGGAACAGGGGGCAGGAAGACACGACTACCGCGACTTTGCCGACAAACTTGCCACTTGATACTTTGATGCGAACAGTGATTTTTCTATATATGTAGCCATGGAGTGGACGATAAACGTCACAGAATTATCCCCACTACCGCGGGGTATACCCTACACACGAAGTTCGGAAGGCCTCGGAAGTTGAGGAGTGTAAACATAACACGGCTCAGGTATGTCTCCTGGACGATACGTGACGCTGACAAGACCCGTGTTGTTGACATATATCGAGAATTCACTGTGTCTGATACTTAGAAGTATACACTGCTATTCCAATACTATGTATACTTTGTTTGTTTAATGAAGAAACAATTGATAATTTCCTCTGATTTTATGTCAATACCTGCGACGAATTCTTCAGGATTTCAGTGAACAATGTATCGTTATATGTTTCGACGCAAGGAAAAAAATAATTTCTTTCTCTTTCTTTTTTCCTCTTTCTTTCTTTCTCTTTATTTCTCTTTTAAGTAATGATCACTTGAGTTTGTATTTAACAATATCGTGTCTTTAAACAAACTATTGCATGCACATGTCACTGTCTAAGTCCATTATTAAAATCAGTTGTATTTTATATTTTATTGTAAATTACTTAAAATATGTTGTTTGATTATGACAAGCAGATAAATTTTTATAAAAATGTGATCATTATTCATATTTCATAAAACTAAATCAACTGACAAGTCCAGCTGGATTGCCTTCTGTTCCGTACGAAGCAGCCAAACGCCGCGTAATAAAAATTGAAACATTTTGACCTACGGCACCTCTCGGCAACTAGACTTAGTCACATCTTGAAGTCAATGAATCAATGAATCCATTCTGCAAGAATTAGCATCAACGAGCACCAACAACATTTTGCAGGTCTATGTAAAGTTGAACTTTTACAGCGTCATCCGGAAAGTTTTGCCACAAGAGCCAGACATTAAAAATGCATATTTATTATAAGATAATGGAATAATTTTATGTTACATCTTAAAATACATAAAATTATCTAATAAATAGACTTTGAAACACTACGTTCTTTATAATTCACAAAAAAGGGCTACGCTACATAGTAAAATATATCGACGGAACGGCCATTATACGTCATAAAATTAATTTATAGATGTGGCTTCCCTTGTTCTGGACCTTTTCCAATAACTTGCAAAAAACAATTCTGTGATGGTCACCAAAATTAGTTTTGTCCAGCTAGACTGGCGATCCTTCACACTGTGCAACGCCGACATTTCACTACAGTTTTCTTTCAATATAAGGCGATGGCTCTGGACCGATTTTCGCCGTATTTCGGATAAAGGAGAAGAATAAGGAATAGCGATTTTCTTAATTCGAAACAAAAAGCGTCATTTTATATTGGAATGAAATTATATATATTGACGGTCGCTCGAGCTTATCTCCACCGCTACGGGTCTCGAATGACTCGGACATAGCATACGGAGAGTTAAAGAATTTAACACTATCACTACTGAGCCCGAAACGAGACTGATATTTATCCAAATTAAACAGTATTTTTGTAGCGACATGAATAGACCAGTATTAGAAAAAGTGCTCAGAAAAAATATTTCTATAACTTCACAAATTGTAAAAAAATCCGTCGTTTTGACGAACTCGGTGGTTCTAGTGCTAGAAATACTGTTGCATTATTTTCAACTAATTAGGATGAGTACCAAATAAACGTAGCTCCTGCCTGGTGCACTTAATACAGATAACTTTTACTTCGCACCCCGCAGCGTACTTCAGAGAAGTAAATACTCAACGATACTCATTTCGTTGCGTAGAGCATATTGATCAGCGGTGAGCAAGCATAAACGCGTCCAGCCTGTAATAAAGCTATTCTTGTGCCAGTGGTAACTATCCTAACGCCAATGACAAGTCTTAAAATGGAAGCAAGCCTTAATAAAGACAAGCGTGACCGGTCGTTTATGAAATAAACGCGAACAATCGAGGATCGTAAAGTGGCAACATCTGCATAATATAAATACAACTCGTTCATTACAAGAGTAACCGTCGCAATAACAGAAAAACGGACAGCAAGAAATGTACGCTGCGTTTAAATTACCGTACACACAAAGATAAAAGATGAGCGACCCCGGAGTAAAGACTATACGCTAATCACACTATCCGATCGGCGTCGTCCTCTTGTCTCTCGGCGGGGGAGTTGTTCGCGAATTATTTCACGAGCAACACGGTCGTAAATCTATCCGCGGTCATAAAGGAAAAGTGTAACACGCGTAACACGGTGAATTAGGTTACCTTGATCCACTAAGTCTGACAATGGACGGGCGATACGGAAACTCGTCAAAAAAGCCCCGAAGCTCCCCGGTTATAATTACGTTTATACCGTCGGCCGGCGGCGGCTATAATACTGTTTACACCGGCTTCTTTATCGCACCGGTTATCTGTCATCAAATTGCACCTTGAGCATCCATTTCCCCGCGACTATAGTTCTCGAGGGCGACTAGACCGTTACAACGCGCCTGTATGCATACGGGACAGTTGCATATACAGGCGCAAAACCGTCAACCCTCTGCGCTGTATCGCATACTCGGAACCGGAAGCATTATTGCGAGAACTGCGTTCGCGTGCTGCTCCACGGAACTGGAAGAGCGAAGATCCTGGCTCAAATCGCGGGATTAACAAGCGGTTCCCCTTGTTTAACTGTCGTGTGAGCGACCACCAGGTACACAGGTACAGTGAGTGTAAAAAGTATTCGTACACCTCTTATAGTTCTAGAAAACCATATATTTCTTTATGTAGTTGTACATTCTTTTATAAAACAAAAACACAATTACGATTATTATATGTTTCAACTACAAAATGTGACATGAATAAACTAACGAAAAGTGAACGTTAACGAGATATATTAAAAACAGTCTGAAGTCTCTCAAAATTAGCACACAAAAAGTATTCGTACACGTAACAAATTTAGCAATAAACGTGTTATAATTTGCGAAAATAAATTAAATTAATATTTCGTTGGATAGCCTTTCGACTGTATAATTGCGTCCAGTCTTTCTGCCATTGAATCCACTAAATTGGATGTGATTTCGTGTGTAATATTGCACCATTCCTCTTGAAAAGCAAGTTTTGATTGTTCTTTACTTGAAATATGCAGGTTTCGGATTTTTTTATCAAGCAGATCCCATAAATTTTCGATCGGATTAATATCCGGTGATTGCGGAGGTGTTTTCAAATATTGTGGTGTGTTATACAGCAACCACTCTCTTGTGTTGCGTGCTGTATGTTTGGGGACATTGTGTTGAGTGAAGATAAAGTTGTATTTTAGACCCATTTTTTCTGTACTACTTACGTTATGGGTTTTTAATATGTTTAGGTATATTTTGTGGTCCATGATTCCCTCGATGAAGTGTAATGACCTCACTCCAGCAGCATTCATACAACCCCAAACCATGACCGAACCTCCGCCGTGTTTTACTGTGGGACGTAGATTTTCTTTTTGTAGCTCTGTATTTTCTTCCTCCAGACCGTACACTTGCCATCAGAGCCAAAAACATTAAATTTACTTTCGTCAGTAAATATGACTCTTCGCCAAAACTCGATAGGCTTATTAATATTATCTTTCGCGAAATTAAGTCTCTTCTTTCTATTTGCGGCATTTACGAAATACTTCTTGCGAGTAACTCGGCCGTGATATTCATTATTTTGTAAACAATTACGAATAGTGCTGGCACATACACTTACTCCAGCGTTGTTTGCAAGCTCAGCAGCAATCTTAGGGCCACTAATTTTAGGATTTTTTAAAAATTTCACGCACTATAAAACGTTCATCGTGTTAACTAAGTTTTCGAGGTCGACCAGATTTCGCTTTATTTTTATTGGTTTTTCATTCACCATATCGATTCCTTGTATAGTGCTATGTGGACTATTAATTGTTGTTGCTATTTCTCGCAATGATTTGCACTGATTATGCAGTTGTATAATAATTTTTCTTTCAGTCTCACTTGTTTCCTTACCTTTACGACCCATTTTACCGAATGTTACAGAAATTCACTAGTTTTGCAGAAGGTTGCCACTAGACTCTACATCAAAGACTCTGTCTGATTATTTGTCGGGTTCCGCTAAACCATAATATAAACAATCGGACGCCTTTCAAGTGCATTCTAGTACCTGTACGAATACTTTTTGCGCGCCAATTTAGAGACACTTCTCATACTTTTCAAGTATATTTATATGACAATATGTAGTTAAAATATATAACAATTACAATTACGTTTCGTTTTATAAACATGTGTGCAATTACATAGAGAAATACATGGTTTTTTATGCCTACAAGAGGTGTACGAACACTTTTTACACTCACTGTATATACACTTCACATATTTTCTGAAGCGATTTTGTTCAAGTTCTTATGATAATTGGCATGGAATCCTGAATAGTTTTTGGAACTGTTAGGATTTTTAAGATTTTGTGACCCTTGCAAGCAGGATCATTTTGAAGATCTCATGGGAATCTTGGATAGATTTATTTGAATTCTTACGCATCAATTTTTGTATGTTTATTCTTGAAACTACTTCTGTGAGATCAGCGTTGATATGTTTATTGGGTTGTAGATATGCTAGAAGATCATTCAAATATTATCTATCTAGATAATTGTTGACGCAAACTTTATTTTTTAAAAACGTATCAACCCTCCCCAATCTTAGACTTGCATTGCTTTCTTTTTATCTTACCTCAAAATAATGACTTTTTTGCCAAAATAAGTGAATAATATTGTCTTAACTCTGTATCATGATAAAGCCATATTTGTATAAATCTATGTTTGTAGAATGTTTGTAGAATAATTAGAACGTTCTTTAGAATGAAAATTTATGTAAAAATATTCTATGCAGACTGTAGCTGTGATATTATTTGAACATTTTCGTCATTGTGGCAGGAGCAGCGAATGACGCGTATATCCAAGGATTATGGTCCACCATGAAGATCTTCGTGCTGTGCATCATCGAAGTGGTTCTTCAGGCACTGGCGAGTAGAAACGACATACTCGAGCCTGAAGGCAAATCCTGGATCTCTGATCAGAATTTCGAGATTATGGTTAGATTGTCGTTGCCCTATTCCAAGTGCTGCAATGTTTTTCTTAATGGTTGGTAGTAAAAGCAGCTGGTTCCTTTGTCTATAGAAAATCTTCGCGCTACCGAGGTTCTCGGAAATGGATCTCTTCGTGAATCTAGAATCGCATAGACTTTTCGAGATTTGTCGAGTCTAATAATTGTTCTTGTCGTTGGCGCAAAGTTTAAGAAGCTTTCGATTGCTGTATCGATTCTGACATTTTGTTCAGCCCCGATAGGAGACACAGAGATACTGTTCAGCCAGTTCAGGAGTGTCTACCCGTACGAGTACCTCTTGAGGCGAAGCACCTACGAATGCAACGGATACTTCTTGCTGGGATCGAGCGACGAGGAGATCCTGCGACTGATCGAGAAGTATGACAACGGATCGATCCGATCATCCTTCGTAATTTAATCGATCGTTCCTCCGGCGCAGAATACCGTCGTTAACATGGAAAACAGAGATCCTCGTCGTCGTTGCGAACAACCAGACTTCCGATAATTCCGGCATACTCGACGATTCCTTGTACGAAACGGCGAACGTGAACGTTGTGTCCGCTTCCGGGATTTGGAAGCTCGACGAGAACTACTTGAAGCCGCGTCTGTTCACCAAAGTTAGCCGGTAACAGCGTTCAGAGTTTTCTGCGAGAAAATTATTCGATCGATATTCAAAATTTGTATCGCTTAGGCTAGTCGTTCGTAGAAACAGCATAGATTCGATAGAGCTACAAGAAACATATTCGATCCTCTGCACTTATATATGTTAAGGGGGCTGGCAGGCATTTGGCCTTGACTGTCTTGCTATGTTACGCTGTGCCTTTTTTCTAGACATTTTACGTCTTAAATAAGTAGGCAATTAATTAAAAATGCATACCACCGTGTTTGTACATGTCTTTACTACGTCTGTCCAGAGCCTTTTTTCCGATATGAACACTAAATCTCTCGAAATTAAGAGAATCTCTCTGCGGCAGCCATCTTGTGACGTCATCCTTGCTTCAGAAAGCGAGATTTCTGCCGAATATTACAAATTACTCGACGATGAGGTAGAAATTCGCAATTTGGGCTCTGGACAGACCTAGATTGGACTTTTAGGAAACACAAGTGACCATTTTTAAACTGCTCATTGCAATATTGAAGCGTCAATTTGTCAAGATTTTGACCCTTGCAAGTTCATATACGTATATGAATTTCATTTATGTGTGTCGTTACACACAGTCGACCTGCCGGCCCCCTTAAATGCACAGGGTGGTTCACCAAATATTATCACCTTGATTTTCGTCATTATTATATAAGGTGAAATGGTTTCGACCAGTATTTTTTTAAATGGGATCGTATGTTTTTCCTACGCCAATCGATGAATCGATATTCTCTACAAAAAAGTATTAATGTATTACAATAATATCGAAAATGTATTAAAATCGAATTAATATCGAAAAGAAATATTAATATTGAAAAACCATTAGTCTTGTTATGAAACCACGACACTCTGAATAATGTTGTAATGATTTTATTCACAGAAAAGTTTACATAACGACATTCTTTGAATCGAAAATGTAATGATTGTTTTATGTTATGTAATAAAACTGGTGGTATGTTATTGCATACGGTGATGATACGATCTTTCATATCAGCATATTGAAGATCTCAGTGCAACACACGGTCAGCTCGATTTCGACGTGACTGCCCACTTAGATTTTCGGAATCGTTCGGAACAACAAACAGTCAGAGCGACTGTAAACATTCGGGGCAATAAACGATCAGCTCGATTTATGCATGACTGTGCACTTTGAGTTTTTAATCTTCGGTGCAACAAACAATCAAGAACGTCTCATGATATGACCGTTTCTTGCACCGAACTATCGAAAGAACTTATTCTTTTACAGTGACATCGAAATCGAGCTGACCGTTTGTTGCCCTAAGCTCTTCAAAAAGTCGAAGGATGTTAAACCAGGCGATCCTGTCGGAAAATGAATGGGACCGCCCCGTCCTATAAAACGATTCAGGAATATTTGATTTAGTGCATTTCTTGTTATTCATGCATAATGTGCAACCATTCTGTTGGGGCCACATTGTTCGTGGAATATGCAATGAAAAATTATGTAAAAATCCATGGTTGCTTCCATTTCACAACTCTGTTGACTACATTCGCAAACAAAGCTGGTATTAAGTAAGAGAATAACATTGATACGGAAAGTGTTGTAAAATGTAAATAATTACCGTATTGAATTCGTAACATTATCAAGCGAGTCGTGATTTCATAACAAGACTAAAATTAAAATATCTCCTTAACTAATGGTTTTTCGATATGAATAGGTTAATACTTTTCTGTAGAGAATATGAAGCTTCATCGATTGGTGCAGGGAAAACCATAAGATCCTATTTAAAAAAATATTGATGACTTTCATATCTCTTCTACGCGTCCACCTACAAAAAAAAAACTCGCAACACCAACGTATGCATCTCTCGAAACCATTCAGACTTACAGTAACGAGCAAAAGTGAGTCTATACTACTTGAAGCAACATAACTTTTTAAAAAATTAGATCAAATGACTTGGATGTTATTGAGAAGTTAGAAGGATTAGTTTGTTAGACGAGGTGTAAAAAATTTTTTAAGAAATAGTAAAAGTTGGTTTTTTTAGCTTTTTTATCTGAGCCTGTATTGAAAATTTAAAAAATGTGTTTGATTCGCTTGAATAAATTATATCCATGCTGAAAATTTCACCGATATTGGTTAATTCGTTTACGAGTTATACACGATTAAAAGTGCGATTTTAAGTCGAAAATCATGTAAAATGGCAATTTTTCCACTTTTAAGCGTTTATAACTCGTAAACGAATATCGGTGAAATTTTCAGCATGAATATAATTTATTCGAGCGAATCAAATACATTCTTTTTCAATACAGGCTCAGTTAAAAAAGCTGAAAAAATCAACTTTTATTATTTCTTTCGCAATTCTAACCAATTCAAATTTTTTACACCATGTCTAGTAAATTAATCCTTCTAACTTCTCAATAACATCCAAGTCATTTGATCTAATTTTTAAAAAGTTATGTTGCTTCAAGTATTGTAGACTCACTTTTGCTCGTTACTGTATGTAGACGTCCTTTGCTGCGAATAATAATAATGACGAAAATCGAGGTGGTAACCAATCTAGTAAATATGTATCAAGGGAAAATTATTATCCGAGCGAACAGGTACGAAGGAATGTGGCACAACTATGACCATATCAACTTTCGAGGTAGAAAGTTGCATATCGCCAGTATCCATCGTCCGCCGATGACATTCTACAGGCTGCCAGTTAAAAAGATTATCGACGGCCAAGAAATCGACGTTTACCCAACAGACCACGGTAAAACTATCCATGAGCTATCTAAAACTATCCATAACTATCTATCTAACCCTGCCATACTCTTACTAATTAAGACGAAATTAGGGTTCGACGGTATAGAGGTCCAACTGTTCCTCGTCATCGCGAAAAAATTGAACTTCACATGGGTCGTGAGGAAACCGGAAGGAGATCTGATGCAAGTATTATCGCAGCCATTGTAACAATTTGCCACACACGGAAAAAATCTGCAACTTCATCAAGTTTAATTGTTTACAGGTGGGGCGAAGTGATCAACGGCACTTGGGAAGGTGGTATAATAGGAATGATTTCCAATAACAAAGTAAGATCGTTAGTCAATGTTAGTTTTTCTATGTTTTTTTCTTGTCTGTCTCTGTTGAGCCTATTACGTTTCTCCCCCAGGCGGACATAGCTATCGGCAGCATTTTGGTGACGCAAACGCAAAATCATTATGTTCAGCTATCGGAGCCTTGGTACAAAATGTACGTGCACCTTTTGGTGCCCCGTCCACGTCGCGTGAACAGCTTCTGGGCGATTCTGAAACCGTTCTCGGATAAGGTCTGGTACATGCTGTTGCTGGCGATCATGCTTTTCAGCGCGTACACCTATGCTCGAGCTTGGATCGATCCAAAATTCCCGAAACGTAAGTCTTATCGATTGTCAGAGCACGTGTGTGCAATTTGCGCATCGAACTATGGTTTTTCTGATTCGCTGAGTGCAAATAATTTCACGTTTCCCGTATCTGATTAATTCAGATTAAAGTGGCCATCAAGCGGCTTCCAATAGTGGGCTGAAAGGAATCGAATATCTTATCTCACTCTAATGACACGCGCGCGTGTAAATTTATCGATTCATGCTGACTCTGTTCCTCGGAGAGTGTCGCTTTATATCTTTTCGATTTTGATCAAAATAATATACGTATACAAATTCTTTTGATCTCTATTCCGTTTTATTTATTCATACAAAAGATCTTGTTTCTTCTATTCCTATTTTGTGAAATGACCTGCTTCGATGGTTATACATCTTGAAAATCGTCGAACGCAATGATTTGCCGTTGAGGTCATTCTGTCGGTCAACATTTCTGAGAATCGAGGTTCGATGTGCAAGGTAATATTGTTTCCAATGCGCCATGGTTAATACGTGCGACGATTACGTTAATTGCACGGGATAATCCGTATTCTTCAGGTTTTCGGAACTACCTAATTACCGTGACCGAGCTGATCGGTTGGTTGCTGAGCAGTTCCATGCCGAAAACTGTTGCGAACAACAAACTCGAGATACTCCTCTGGCAGACCGCGGGATGGTTAATAATTACCGCTTATTGCAGCAGCCTAGCATCCAGACTAGCAACTTCGGAATACGAAAGCAGGTAATAGCCGGCAGAGTGCCGGAAAGCTTCGGGGTTGTTTTGCGAACGGGAATAAAGCGGGACGGTGCATCCTCGTTGATGCGTTTCCAGAATCGATACCATCGAACAGTTCCTCGCGACGAATCTGTCATGGGGGAATATGGGTCAGAAGCCACCATTCGGGGACTACGTCGATTCCTCGGTAGGTCCGATTAATACGTTAACAATTACAACAGGACTGCGGATCTTCATGCAAAATAATAATAATCAAGGACTAGGAGCTACTTAGGAATGAGTTTCTCTTTTCTGTCGAAATCAATGTATTGACCCTCCTCAATTTTTTTTTAAGCTCTTCCAAATTGTAGTTATTTATTTTTATCATACATGCATAAAATTTGCGGTCCAATTAAAATTGTGTTCCAATATATAATTATTTATGTAGTTAATGATTAGGGATGATTCTTACACGATCACAATTGGTATATGATACAATAGTTTATTAATATTTCTTTTTTTATGATAAAATTGTGTTCCAATATATAATTATTTATATAGTTAATGATTAGCGATGATTCTTACACGATCATATTAAGGTTTCTAGAACGCAACAGGGTTAGAGTTGCGTTCACTATAATCAATTTTAACTTTCTGGTACAGTGAATTCTCGATATATGTCAACAACACGTGTTATGTTTACACACCTCGGCGTCCGAGGCCTCTCTTAATAACAAATGAGGCTTTTCTTAATAACAAATGAGCAATATCACGAGAGACAGCAATTATGGATCGCAATCAATGTACTAAGAATGACTCGAGTAGCGAATAGCGCTTTGTTAGGTTTATTAATTTTATTTACTAGTATTATAATTTGTTTCAGTTTATTATTATTAGTTTTACATATGGTTCGTTTATTATTAATTTTGTTCTAAACTTGTTAGTTTTCAAAAATAAATTTGTTAATTTTTAATAATACATTCCTTCCTTCTTAAATTGTTATTTTTTTTTTGTTAAAATTATTAACTATATTGGTAAATATAATTGTCTGTAAAAAATTTCCTCTGTACACGGTGGAGCAATAACAATGTCCACTTTGAATATTGCCGTTATTTGTAATAATATGAAGAAATGTTATATACAAAACTTACAGGGTACAGAGGGAGGGATATTGTGACACAAACATTTTCTGCGCGGATGGAGGCATAGAGGAGATTTCAAGGTCATCTCTATCTTTTTTAATGGAATGCTATTTTTTTTTATCGCTATGAGGCATAAGACATGCACGGGATCAGCGATATGAAGGTTGCAACTTTACATTGACGCAACTGGTCACCACTTCGAGCATCCTGTGCAATGTAAGAAACGTTATTTAACTACCATATTTGACCTTGCATGACATTAAAAAAAATAGAGATGACGCAGAAAATGTTTGTGTCACAATACGGCCCCCTCTATACCGTGCAAGTTTTGTATATCATATGTTTTCCTTTATTCCAAATAACGGCAATATTCAAAGTGGACATGTTTAGTGCCCCATCCTGTATAGAGAAATCACTGTATCGGGTTTATTGTATGGGGATTTTTGGGCTTGATATTTTTAAGGTTTTACGGGAAATAAAAATACGCGAATACCGTACACCTGATTCTCGCAGGATCCTCACTCGGTGCAGCTTCCCAGCAGGTATCGACATATTGATAGTGTCAAGGAGTGGAATGAGCTTACTACACAGGCCAATTTCGTTGTTCCTGGGAAAATGATCGGCTCTTGCTTCTTCCCAGAAGAATATGTGCCAAATGATGCTCTAAAGGTGTGTGATACTGATCGTTGAACGTCCAGATAAACCTGGACGTTCGCTATTTTCTTTCTAATCTCGCCCATGCGTATTCATTTTCTTCTAAAATTTAAATTAAAATAAGACTCTTCGTTTTAATGTAAAGTCTATTATTATATTCACCTCAAAATTGGGGTTGAACATTTTCGTATAATTGGGACTTAGTTCCATAAGTAACGAATAACAGGTCATTGCAAATAAAAGTAACATGAAATTTAATTAAATGAGACAAAAATCAAATTCAGTAGAATCAAATAAGACCGCAATAAAATTGAATAAAATAAAATGAATACGAAATTGAATAGAATATAATAACAATAAAATTAATATGATGCAATGAAAATGAGTTATGAAGAATATGAGCAGGCAAAAACAAAGTTCGCATGTACACTCGTACAGGTGCGTTGAATAATAATGAGTAGACTGCAGATATTTACGCAAATGTATCTTTTTACAGGGAATATTTAAAGTTATGAAACCGGAACAGAAAAATGTTTTGAGCTTAAGAGATTTTAAAAATATATTTACTATTTTGCATACTTTGCATATTGCATATGATTATCATATTTTATTATAATGCCCAAATATAATGCATATTCCGTGAATACGTAATCAATATACATCATGAAAAATATGTTTTACTTATGATCGACCTCTTACAAGATAAAAAGTATCGTAATAACGTATTATTGACAAATATGCACATCATACACGGTATGATTCGAAGCCATTAAAGTGTCAACATAGCGAGAATACTACCGGTAGACGTCAGTGATGTCCTCACAATAAATTTTGTAGTGGAAATTATAAAAGTGAATACACAGCAAAATCTTATAGTCATGCAATACTGAATAATGGGATTGCCATGAAAGCTGATAACAACTTTGTTAATAGTAGAGGAGACATTTATTGTAAGGCAAGCGATAAAGAGGTTGATATCTTTTCAAAGGTGTATTTGATAATTATTTCTTTTAATTTTGGCAGGAATTTATTAATCTAGCATATTCTATACTTTGATATCAAGATTAAATGTGAAAGGAAGTCGTAATTAACGCAGCATGCAAAGACAACTGTGCGCAGGAGAAATAAAAATTGAAATACGCCCCTCTTACATCTTGCGATGTCGATCTTTTTTGGCATACAAATTAATATTAACTAACAAACGTCATGAATTTACAGTTGATAACCTGGAAAAAACCAGGGTAATTCAAATTGTAACAATCAGAAATGACAATATAAATGATACTACGTTTCATTTATGTGCTGCATATCTCGTACATATTTACTTACATTTTTCTGGCTTATTTCATTCAGTTTATTCGCAGTATCATCATGAGTTTCGTTATTTTTTGTTGATAACAGAATTACAGAGTCATGAAGACACCGATAGGAAGTTTCTACTCAGCTTTCGGTCTGCAGCAGTGGCTCGTAACACCAGTGAACAGGGTAACCATATATTGATCCTTTCATTAGATAATAGTCTTAACTGACGTTGAACGCGGCAATTAACGAGCGTGGACTTTGACAAGGGCAACATGCTTCAGCTACTTGCAAATAAAGCTGGGGCGAGGAAGCCACTAAATCTAGAATCACAATGAGAGATTTGTACCTTCAGAGAAAGACAGTGCAGAAATTGTTGTCGCGTTTCGTTTCGAAGCTCTTATGATCACTACGGAGTTGAGTTTCTCTATGTTTTCGCAGATAATGCTATCGTTAAAGGAAGCTGGGATTGTGGACTGGCATCTGAACGACGTCACGCGCCGTCACAATAGTTATAATCTTCGCGAAGTTCTCGTCGAGCATGACGGATACGACGGAGGGGTGGAGGTCCTCGGACTGATGCCTCTAGCAGCCGGATTCTCCCTGTTGCTTCTCGGTTCCTCGATAGCGGTGTTTGTATTTTATATGGAGCTGAAACGCGCCGCAAAATCGTCCTCGATCCGCCATATTCTACGAGCCATCGACGGCAAGCGTAAACGCGCCGAGGAAAATGACGGAGAGCTCCCCAGGGTCACCGAGCGCGACGGCTCCGAAGTATTCCTGCCTAGGTTTCAATCGTTTCCGAATTGATCGGCTTGGTAAATTGATGCGAGCCGATTCTGGAATACTCCTCTGTCGAATCATTATGATTAGACTACGAATTCTTGTGCATTGATGGCGTTCTTGGTCCTCCGAGACACTGCTAATCTTCAGAAACGCTTGTCCAGCTCTCTATCTGTTTGATTTGTTTCTCGTTTGCGATTATTCCAAATTGATTTGCCGAAATATCCGCACTCCAGTTGTGAGAAAAGTGTGAAAGACTATTTTCCATTTTTTTTCTTCT
Source organism: Halictus ligatus (assembly GCA_028454255.1). NCBI lineage: Eukaryota > Metazoa > Arthropoda > Insecta > Hymenoptera > Halictidae > Halictus > Halictus ligatus. The sequence goes on along the minus strand of CM052145.1, from coordinate 7,077,153 downwards.
AATTATGCAAACAATTGATATATGTTTTACGTATTTTGATGTATCTTTGTACCTAGAAAATGATAAACATCTATTGCTTTCTAGAAGAAAAAAATGACAGTTGATTTTTCTGCTGCACACGAGAATCCCTCCTTTTAGTTGACCTTGCTATTTGTTGTTCCGTGAAGAGTTCAGAAAGGGCAGCAAAAAATCTGGTGCAAAGCGATAGTCTTCACAGGTAGATAAGCAGGAGTTAACGCAGTGAGCGATTACAGATGTATTGAATGATGCAGATGGTACGTATTCTAATTTGCAGTGCTCGAATGATTCACTATCAAGTGCCAGTACATTGAAGCTATAAATTCCTAAGCAAAGAGAGCATAAATTATCGTTTTTAACTCGACAATCTCTCTAATCTCCTACCTCAAAATAATAACTCAAGTTCAAATGTAAAGTTCAGAATGAAATGAAATTTAACACTTCATCTTTTACGACTGACTGCAAGTCAGTGCATTTGAAATTCTAATTTGAAGTCTGAAGACTGTATCAATAGAGAGATTGCAGAAGGAATGATGAACGTAATGTCACATTTATTTTTACTTGCAATTTATAAGCGAAGTGGTCGAATAGAAAATTTCAGAGAAATTCTATTAGCCAAGTACAAATGTTGAGAGTTTTAATGAGACAAATAAACCGAAAATATTACCGTCAAATAAACGTAAAGATAATTGGTATTTTTATTATAACGATCAGGATACCGGTATCTCGATTTAATGTTAAATATCATTCACCAGAAACACCGGATTGCACTGTCATTTTGTATTTCGGTGAAAGTTGCTGCACGTATCCCCTCCCCAGTGACCTTGCACACAAGCCGTTATGGTACCGCGAACAAAACTCCTGTTCCTCGTTGGCGCTGGCGACCACTTTTCTGACTGACTGTGGAAAATTCTACGAGTGTGCGGATTTAATGACAGTTGATCGGTGCAGACGACTCAGTTGCACCGCGTGTGCAGTTGCAGACGCATGAGGCGTATCTAGTGTCTTGCATTCTCCCGGCTGCGATTCTCTCCTCGGTCAACTCGTGTGCTGCAAGACGCTGCAGTCGTGCACTGCGCATTATTAATCTATCAGTGTGATTATATCAGTTGTTAACCTACATCTCTACCAGCTCGTGTAAGTAGCAAATGAGAGGCAGAAGATTATTGTAACAGTGACAAATTTACAATGACAGAGTTATGGTAAAAGTGCGCAGAATGAAAGTGTACGGAATAAAACGGACTATGGAGCTGGAAATGAATACAAATAAGTTTTATTTATAGCTCAGGTTTTGGCCATCGAAGTAGGCGGAATGCGCCGATCCTTCAGTTTTAACATTGAACGAAACACGCACACGCTGCATTAGGATGATTAGGACCAGGAATAGTGCAACACTGATTGTTAACGCTAATCCTACCAAGTATTCAAAGCGAATAAAAATGACAAGACTGAATTTATTCCGATTCAGCGTCATTTTTATCGAAGCATAGATTTCATCAAAGAAATCTCTTCAACAATTTTCCATGAAGGCGTCCCTATAATTTCAATAATTATCAAATAAGAAATCGGTCATTTGATCTTGGTAGGTTTGGTGTTAATCTACTAATAACAAAAATGATTATCACCGCTAGATAATCGAGACACGCGATGTCACAATGGCAATGACCTTTGTCTGCAGGCGTGCGCAGCGTGCTGCTCAGGAATTTAGTTTGAAAAGTTAATAGACAGAAGTCCAATTGAAATTGCAAGCTGCTTCTATTGTCCTGCGTGAGAGAAATAATTTTGTGATTATGTCGTTGGTGTGCAAAAAATACAGTGATTATCTCCGGGTTGCGTTTTTGCTTCGTGGGTACTATGTATAAGAGGACTGCATAATATATTGGAGCGAATTCAATTTTATTAGGACTGAAAAATCCGAAAGGGTTAAAGGAATAATCACTAAGATTATCTTTCCACTTTTGATTTCACTAGTAAAATTACTTTGATTTTGTTAGATCCTCTCGAGACTGTGATTTGGCAGTGAACGTGTTAATCACATTAGCGTTGTTCTTCGACTATTTTCATTTCCCTCCTATTCGAAATTGCACGAACGCATTTCTTCTGTAAATCCACAAAAGCTGCAGTTTACTAACATGACGTTGACAAAATACTTGAAAGTTATCCGTTGGTGTTATCATCGTTTATCGAAGCTATTATCGCGCTATCTGCTTCGAATATATATGACTCGAGGAATCGTCGTGCTAATTAGTCGTTCGCCATACTTGTTACAGCGTGTCTGTGCCGTTGTGAGCCATGAAGAAGGAAGCACACATCGACGACGGTAAGAGCGAGGCTTTTGTAGTTTTCGAAGCGTCGTTTCTCTATTGTTTATTCTGTTTATTGTTTTGTGACAGTTCAACCACCCTCGGTGGAGGAACACTTTAAATTGCTCACGGAGGATAGATCCAGCATCGATCCGGAGTACGTCGAGATCACACCGAAAGATCTGCCGCACTGGTTCGACGAGAGGCTGTTCAAGATGTAAATAAAATGAAAATGTTGAACCAAGTTTGTAGAAAATATTCGAATTTGTATAAGAAAGAAGATGACACAGTGTACGGACAAGCGAAGTCAACGGCTTCGCGCAGTAGCGTTCCGATCAGAGTTCGTTCAGTTCAAGGATGTTGTATCTCTAAAACCAGCAGAAGCTTTAATAACCATTAATAAGATATATATATATATATATATCATATCAAATCTTTTTAGAATACTCACGTTCATTACTTGTACTGACCGAGTACTTTTACTCTTTCTTCTCGCTTCAGAGGTCAACAATATTATATGAACAATCTGCTAGCCTTTGCAGTCTCGCACTCGACCGGCCTAATGGCGATATTATGCGTTCCTGAGATAATAGAGGTAACTGTGGCGACATATCGAGATCGATCTCGTGCAGATTCAACATACACGTGAGGTTTTCATCATGCAGGTGATGCAGTACACGAAGAAGAGTGACACTGTCCTTTCATCCTTTAAACGATACGCGGAAACGGTGCTGCTCATGCTCGACCTGTACAAATCGGATATGCTAAAGCCGGATTCTATGTGAGTTTTTGTTAAACAAACAGTACAGTGTTTATTGGATATATGTCCAAATCAAGGGTCTAGCCAGGGACATATATTGGCCAGGAGATACTATTCTTTGATCCACGTCGGACATAGAAAAGGACAAGCCCCTCACGGTGTATACTCTACGGCAGTGGGGATAGTTCTAGGACTTTTATCGGCTAGGCGTTTGGGGCATATATAGAGTAAACACTATGTAGAGCACATCTTTGCTTGGAATTTATTTTCATTTATGACAACATACTCGTAACACTTTTCTGATTGAAATGACACCAAACACGACAGAATTTCGATCATGTTTGCTTGATTAATTCACGGTAGAGTAGATCTCCGATTATCCGAACTAAGTGTTTAGCTACAGTGATGGAATAAATATTTACTAGAATAAATCATAGTGCGCATGGATCGTTTTAGGATCAATTATTTATAGCACACGTGTTGAGACAATGCAGGATAATCGAGGTTCTACTGTATCGTGGGTTAAACAAGCAAATATGCTCCGAATTATGTTATTTTCGGTCTCGTTTTAATCATAAAAATGCCACAAATATGCTGAGAAATTAAGAATAAAAATGTTTTGTAGTCGGGTTAATACTATCTCACTGATATCCCCAGACAGTGCTGTAATCAGCATGTTGGCGTTTAAAATAGATTGCATCGTCCTTAACCATTCAACTCGTTAACTTCATTATTTAGTTATTGTTGTTTGAAAATAAGATAGGCGTCAATAATTTCATTCATGAAGCAATAACACTCTACTGACGGTCGTCAGTAAATTTTCTTAGCTCATTGTGAGAATGTTATAGTATATTATAATGTTTCGGTATAGTATATTAACCGAAATACCTCTGTGGTACACACTAAAGAAAAAAAAAAAATTAACAAAAATGCAATTGCTCTCAATATGCAGAACTACTCACCTAACACAAACATTCTAACTATCAGATGTACTATTGCCAATAGAAAAAAGTTTCACAGGAAGAAATGATTAAGCATGAGAGCACAAATTTCTCACGGTCACGATGTTCGAGATTTCATGGTTATCAATGTTCTACAAAACATTTAAGAAAACACCGATAACCCCCTTGAGTGTTTTGAGAACACATCGATAACCTTGAAGTCTCGAACACTGTGACCTTGAGAAAAATGTTTTCCTTGCCACAATAACAAAGAAGACACTTGGACCAGTCCCATGAATCGTCCTGTGCACTTATGGGAATATTTCAACGTTCCAGGTGGTTCAAAGCACTAAACACGATACGATGGAGGCACACGGTTGTGAACAAAAGACGCTTGATGCAAGGACTAAACGCAATCTACCAAAAAGACATGGTGATCACGCAGTTCGGATTCGTAGGGTTCGTGTTGGTATGTCCTCATCGTATAGGACTAGCGCACAGCACCCTCGAAGAACAGACGGGCTACAATCACTTCTGGCGAGTGACCGGTCATCTTCTGGGCATATCGGATCGGTAATTATATCGAACCCCTATAGAAATCGTTTTTGATACGACCACCAGGACTTTCCAGGTTAAACTTGGCTCGCAAATCCGTGGCGGAGACAAGGGAACTTTGCAGGAGAATCGGGGCAGACATACTCGCGAAGCACATGAAGAATCCCACGCCGGAATTCATGACGCTGGCTGGGAACGCGATTGAAGGCTTGTGGTACGTCGATTTCAACTTAAACAAGGACGCCTTCTTCGAGCTGACGTACTCTTTGGTTGGTTCGCAATGTGAGTTTTAATTTTTAATATGATCACGCAAGGATTACGGAAAATACTGCATATTAATCACATTGAGATTGCTGTGCTGTAATTTATTTACACAGAAAAACAATTTTTTTATTTCTAATTACATTACATTACTAATTACGTTCTTTTCACACACAACACTGTATCGTCATCATTTGCTCCTGTCGGAAGATTGTCTTTATTTGCTATTCAAATTTGATTACACACAAAATGGCTTCCTAGCTGGCAATCGTCGAGAGTCATCGTTTACATTCGTGACTACTAATTTTATAAACATGACGCACGAATTATAAGCAGCGTTTTCATTACTTTGCACAACTTTTGGAACTTCTTTCAATCATCTAACGATTTTTCTTTGTAGATCAGCAGCCGCTTGGCTGGTACGCGAAATTCAATTACAAGCAACGCGAGTGGATACTGTATCTGCAGAGTAAGTAAAGGATTTAGAAGAGCAAAATCACTATTGCTCAGGTCTTTTAACCGATTTTGTTGCTATCCCAATCTGAATTTGCCTCGCAGCAACAAGTTGCGTCTATATTCTAATTAAGACTACTTCGGATTGCAGGTGTCCCCTATATCGGTATAGTGTTGCGAACAGCGTTTAATTACTTCCTATTGGGACTCTTTTGGATGGTTAATAACTATCCACTATTGGCGTGGCTCAAATTTGGCAAAAAACAATCGCAATTCTGCGTCTATGCGAAAATAAAGTGATTTTCCCTATTCGATTGTAGTTGTAGATTATTTGTGCAATTATATTCTAATCGTGGTAAGTAATGAATAAATGTATAGATTTTGTCCTCACAGTTACGAGTATATTTTTTTTTAAGATTTTTAAAGAGATCGTCGGAGCATTACCTATAGTCGATACTAATGGAATCGCGAGGAGAGAGGTCTGTTAATCATTCTGAGCGCCAGAGTTCGCTGCCTGTCGCAAATCACTAATTAAATATCTCGGCAGAAGTTGCCGATAGATTTTAATTCATTTCTCGTTAATTAATACCGTTAACTTACGCCGACGATTCTGGCCAGGCAATCCTATTAATGCTGAGATTGTTAATGATAAATCCAATTTGTGCAGACACAGAAGCGCTATTCTGATGTCCCTTTTTCTAGCTTACTACCCCCTTTTAAAAAGTTTGATTATTCAATACACCCTTTGGATTATGTATTTATGTTGTCAATATTTTCAAAGGTATCTCAATTGATAATTTTTGGACTTCAAAAAACCATTAGATTTCAAATAAAGATAATAAAGAATAGAGAAATAATTGCACCCCCTAGATCTCTTCAGCCCACAATTTCAAAGCTTTACAATTTTTTAATTTCATGAAAGAATTGGATTTCAAATAAAGACAATAAAATATAGAGAAATTATAACACCCCTAGATCTGCTCAGTGCACTGCCATTGAAATATGCACAGCAAGGGGTTAATAATCACATAAGACCATATTCGCGGATCAAAGTGAACTGGAGTAAAAGGACCAACGCTCTAAAACGACAAAGCTCGCATGACTGTGATATCCTGTTGGATATACGGTACAATTTTCACACGAATCGCCCGATTCTAACTCGCAGGGTCTCAGTCGTTACGAAGCTCTAAAGCTCTTAAGGCCTGGACGATCCATAGGATCCGCGATACGATTTTTATGCGAGTTGCGTGATTCCAAGCACGAGGGTTAGGACCGACGCCGCTATAAACCTACAAAGCTCGTAGGACTTCGACATCCTGTTGGATCTATAGTACGATTATTATACGAATCGCGTGATTCTATGCTCGAGGATTAGGGGATTGGTGCTATAAAGCTGCAAAGCTCGTAGGACCTTTCCTCTAAAACTGCAAAGCTCGAAGGACCTTGAGATCCTATTGGATTCGCGGTGCAAGTTCTACTCTAGGCACTTAATTTTATGCTTGCAGAATATTTGTCGCTCTAAAACTGCAGAGCTCGAAGGACCTCGACATTCTATTGGGTCCTCAGCCCGATTTTTCAGCGAATCATGTGATTCTACGCTCTCAGGATCTTCGACGCATGAAAGCTACAAAGCTCGCAGGATATAGGGACCCTGTAGGATTCTCAGTCAGACTGATGCTCAAACTGCTCTATGCGCGCAGAGTCTTCGATGCTCCAAAGTTACAAAGCTCGCAGGACCTAGAAGCCCTCTGGGATTCTCAGTTCGATTTCTCCGCGCGTCCCGTGGCTCTACGCTCGCAGGATCTTCGACGCACCAAAGTTACAAAGCTCGCAGGACCTAGGGGCCCTCTGGGATTCTGAGTCCGATTTCTCCACAAGTCATGTGATTCTACGCTCGTTGGATCTTCGACGATTCAAAGTTACAAAGCTCGCAGGATATAGGGGCTCTCTAGGATTCTTAGTCCATCTGCTATGCAAACTGCTTGACTCTACGCACGCAGGATCTTCGACGCTCCAAAGTTACAAAGCTCGCAGGATATAGGAGCTCTCTAGGATTCTTAGTCCATCTGCTATACAAACTGCTTGACTCTACGCACGCAGGATCTTCGACGCACCAAAGTTACAAAGCTCGCAGTACCTAGGAGTCCTGTGGGGTTCTCAGTTCGATTTCTCCGCAAGTCATATGATTCTACGCTCGCAGGATCTTTGACACTCCGAAGTAACAAAGCTCGCAGGAGATGGGGACCTCCTAGGATTCTCAGTCAAACTGCTACGTAAACCGCTTGACTCTACGTACGCAGGATCTTCGACGCACCAAAGTTACAAAGCTCGCAGGACCTAGGATTCCTATGGGATTCTCAGTTCGATTTCTCTGTGACACTCCCAAGTTACAGAGCTCGCAGGACATGGGGGCCTCTTAGGATTCTGAGTCAAACTGCTACGCAAACCGCTTGACTCTACGTATGTACTCAGGATCTTCGACGCACCAAAGTTACAAAGCTCGCAGGACCTAGGAGTCCTATGGGATTCTCAGTTCGATTTCTCCGCGACACTCCGAAGTAACAAAGCTCGCAGGACATGGGGGCCTCCTAGAATTCTCAGTCAAACTGCAACGCAAACCGTTTGACTCTATGCGCGCCGAGTCTTCTTCTCTCCAAGGTTACGAAGCTCTGGGATTCTCAGTTCGATTTCTCCGCGAGTCCGGTGACTCTAGGCTCGGAGAATTTCCAACGCTCCACAAATCTCGCACACCTCGCGGGTCCTCTACGACCTCCGAACGCAATTTCCCCGCGATGACCACGAAGTGTCGATCGCTGGTAGCCGGTCGCATCGGATTGCGTGCGGATCGTTGATCCACCGATCGGCTCGCGCTCTCCGGGGCAGGCCACACCGTCGTGGTACCAATATAGGGGGCCGTTGGGGAGCGTGCACGAGGAAACGCACACCTGCCCGTATCGGCTCAGCGCGGCGCGGCGCGGCGCGGCGCGGCGTCGCGTCGTACATGGAGAGGAACGAAGGCGTATGTAACACGGTTCCCGAGTACATAATACACAGCCATATATCCTTCTGTCCCGTAGCTACTCTCCCTCGACCCTGTCGCGCCTCTCTTCTCGGTTCCTTGGCTCACCGGCCGTTTCCCTTCCCCTCGGATACCCCTCCGTCGACTCCAACAACGACAACGACGACTCCAACGTCGACGACGGTGTTCGCATCGCCGCAGCCAACGATCCCTCCCCCTCAGTGCCACCCGGTCCTCCCGTCGCCGTCGTCGTCGACGTCGACGTCGTCGTTCCCGTGGCATCGTAGTCCTCCTCGTTCCCCTCTCGCACCGCGCCAGGGCGCTTGCACGACCTAAACGAGATGACTCGTCGCGAGGACAGAGAGGAGAGCGGCGTCAGAGGAGAACGCTCCTCTCGTCTGTCTCTTTCTCTCTCTCTCTTTCTCTCTCCCTCTCATTCGTGGCTCTCCGGTCGAGGTTCTCTCTCCCGCCAAGGAAGGAACGAGGATGAGAAACCGGCGGGACACGGGCTCAGGAGGGGAGAAGGTATCAGAGGCCGTCCAGAGAGGAGAAAGAAGATGGCCCTGCGGCCCTCGTGTTACACAAAGAGATCCGCTCGCTAGCACGGTCGGCTAAAGCCCGATCCATACGCAGGCGACGCGCCGCTCTTTCTCTCTCCTCGAAATCGTTTTGCGCCGCTGTAAATTGCCAGACATCGACGCCTACGACGATCATGCCACGCGGTACTTCCTCTTTTGAGCTTCGCCAGACGTAGAATACGCGAGAAAGGTTCTTCGGGACCGCTAGGAGATCTATCTGCAGGGGTGTGGCCCTTGCACCTTGGAGTGAGCACTGTTTTTGGTAAATGAGCTGTTGATTATGATTGCGACCGTTCATTGCTTTGTCTACGATTATCCAGATTTGTTCGTGGATCGTTCACATATTATTGAACGTGTTCCTCGAGTAGACTGCGGGTCTGTATGCAAAATAAAAGATGTTTCCGTCGGTTGCAATTCGCAGAAACCAATCAGAAATTTGTCACTCTGTTTAATGACCCTAAAAAGTTGCAAGTAATTTATATATCGTTTCATTTATATCGTTTTTGAAGTTACACACGCCCAGCTTTGTCACAAATGCATAAAATCCGCGTCTCATTCTTCAAGTACTTTTTCTTGCAGACATGTTAGTATCTTTGTAGCTTCTATCCTAATGTGACGTCTATTTGATAAACGACGCGCCATAAAAATACGAACTGCACGCATTAAAATCACGAAGTCTTCTCAAAGCCATGGACCTCTCAGTTTTTATTTTGCTAAATTGATTTCAATGCTTTGATTGCAATTTTTGTGGTCGGTCAGTCAGCGATCAACGCGTTAAAGAGTATGCGATCTTGATCAGCGGGGATCGTTAGCAGATCACGAAATTACGAAACTGTTCTTGATTTTGGCGATGAACCAACAAGCCACTAGGCGTTCTGATAGAACATAGTCATTGAAACGGCTCCCGGTAAAGTAATGTGTTAAATGGAAAGTGCTCGAAACAATGGAGACGAGAGGGATGAAAGAGAGAATGTGCGGATTTGTGGGAAGAGAGGTAAACTGCTTGGAGCACATGTAACAACACCCCCTCCCTCGGTGCTTCGAGTGAGGGCTGGTTAGAAATCAACGTAACATAAACCTACAAAAAGGAGATCGAACGTCCCGTTGACCAGTATGTCTCACTCCGATTTCATTTAGTTTTTACCGTCCCCAGCTTGTTGCTCGCACCCCACGTTCGCACACGCAGTAAATGAAAGATCATCCTGCGCCGTGTTACAGCCTGCTCCCGGATCGATACGCGGTTATGATGCAACTCGGAGATTCTGTAACACGTGTTCCGCGGTGCAACAACGCACTAGCGATAAAATTGTCCCGCGTCTCTGTTCTCCCGAAGGTTAGGGGGTTGGTGGCGTACGTACATGCGACATGGGGCACGGGAGAAGAGCACCCTAGATGCATCTAGGAAGTAAGAGCCTGCGCATGAAACTGTGTCAAGGTTACAATAAATATGCTCCCGCGTCGCTTTCGAAGGGATCAATCCTCGTTAATCTTTCACCGGGTTGGCTGCACATATACATACCTAACGCACATGCACCATCACACACACACACACACACACGCACGTTCGTACAAAGACTATGGACGCGCGCGAGCGTCAGAGTATGCGTATGTGTTACGTAACAACTTTGCATCTTCGCGGATACTTCGCGAGTCGAGTGCCGAGGCCGGCCGCCTACTTGTTCGCGAAAATATTTATCTTCCTCGCGGCCGCGAATCGCGCATTTACGAGGCCCGGTCCGGCTTCCCCGTAAACACTATACTAAACACCCCTAACATCGAAACATACTTGTCGAGTACCGAAACACCCGGATTATTTCATTCGCTCTTCTTATCGGACTCGTTACTAATGGCTCATAATTAGAGGATTTCACGCATTCATCAGAGAAATGGCGACGCACCATTTCAAACAGTGGACATATTACAATCATTTCACCCATGCGCTGCATAATGGTGTAGAATCCCCAAAATGTGGCGAAAATCCCAAAAATATTTCTATCGTAAAGATGTTTTGTCATTACAGTAAAATAAAGTATGCACATGTAGAAATTAGTAATAATAATAATAAATCAACAGAAAAATTAATAATCACCGTCCAAATGTGTGTTTTTTTTTTCTTTTTATAATTACAAGTAATTTTGTCACTGCACTGAATAATATCTAAGAAATTTGATAAATTGGCCAATTTTTTCCCTTAATATTAGGTCTACGGGCCACTAAAAGTGACTATCACCTTACAGGAAGAGCAGAAACGTATTTATTCAGATTTTGGCGATTTTTATCATAAGTACGCCCACTGAGATATATGTATTCACAGATGCATCTCTATGATCTCAAGAATGGTAAATTAAAACGATTGGAACCCCTCATTTTGACGGGTCTCGTAAATCTTGTGTTCTGTTACGATCTATGATCGACGTATTGTCATACTGCCACATAAATTTCTCACAATAGCGTTTCCATAGTAAACGAATTATTTGGGAGTTTTGCGCCATTGTGCGCCGGCTCGAAGCCATCGCATCGGGGAGGACAGTCGTTTCCCATCCGGAGGAAGAGAGGAATCGTCCGTCGGTTCGGTCGCGTACCTCGCGAACCACGACGCGTAAAGAAAGAAGAAAAGGAACGGGAGGCGAGAAGGGGAACAGGGGCTGAAGGGGAACACAGCGGCGGAGGCATCAGCGGCAGAAGCAGCAGCCTCAGCCACAGCTTCAGCGGAGAGACACGTTGCGAGGGCGAAAGGGGCTGAGAGGGGATTCCTGGATCGAAAGACGGTGGAAGGGATGTTTAAGGGGGGCGGGCGAGAGGGGGCTCGGGACAGGGGACGAAGGGGGCAAGACGGGAAGAAGGGAAAAAAGGCACGTCGCCGCCGTCCGAATGGATGCGATACGCGCCGGAGATCGTACGCAACGCCCGTGGCTATCTAGCTTAACTCGTGAAAGCCTAACGAACGCTCTCCTCTCCTTTCCTCTCCTGATGCCTGCGTGAATTTCTGTCCTCCGCTCGCCGTCTACGCCGGACACCTGCGAGATAATGCCTGGTAATAGCTAGCGCACCGCGCGCTATGCTACCATAATCCTCGTGGATGGCTCCAACGAGGAACACATACCGATCTGACGTCCACGGTTCCCGATGAAGCCCGGGAACGACGTGGTTTTTGCTTAAATCGTTGACGCAGACCTTCTTTCGTTCGCAGAGGATGCTAACAACCCTCCAACTTTGGGGATCAGATTTATCAGGTCGAACGTCTTAGAAATTGTTAAAGCTAGATGGACAGTATGTTCGAACAAGTCGAATTTTATTAGTGTCTTTAGAATGCGAAAGGGTTGAAACTATTGCAGGTAGTCCCGACGATGCTGAGAAAACGTTTTTAGGTACATCAAGTCGAAAAGCGTAAGTTGCGTCTCATGTACAAGAAGACGCAAGGACGATTCGTTGCTCAACGTAGCCATGAAAGAATAGGCAAGTCTAACAAGCGAGTTATAACATCTTTTATGCCACCGTCGAGTACTAAAAGCTTTGCTGAAGTGATTCGTGCGTCACAGTGGCACGCGTTCGATAGAAAAACTGGTTCAGAAAGTTTGGAACATATGCCCTTTTATTAGACACTCGTGCAATTATGTTTCCATCGTATTGAGTTTTCACTGTCGCGCCAATTTGACATCGGGGGACAGATTAAACTGTGGAATTGAGGGATGGCAGAGGGTCAATGGGGTGTTCTGTTGCCCTAGAATACCCTAAGATCGCTTGATGCTTTCACACTAATCAAACGATTTCTTTGTAGAGTGTATTATTAGATTGTGGATCTTTATGCAAAATAAAAATATTGTGCATCGATTGCAGGAGAGAGGAGCAGCATATTATTTCTTCTCTTAATCATTTCAATAGATTACGAATAATATAGTTGTACTCTAAAATCGCCAAGTATTTTCATTGTTCACACATTTGCCATAAAATCTAGACTAGTGATCATAATTGGTAATTCACCCTACACAATTTAATTTACACGTCGAAAAACCGTAGTTTTAGGAATCTCTCCCTTCAAATTCCTTTACGAAGCCACAGCACGTCATTCCTCGACCCCAAACCACCGTCGCACAGTGGGGTATTTGGCCCGAAAAACCGAGAGAAAGTCAATTTCAAAAATGTAACGTAAACTGTAATTTTGTTATTGCTCGAATTTGTTGAATGTGTGGAGAGAAATGTACTACATTTTTTTATCCATTTGTAAGTTTATGAATCTCTCAACTTAATCGAAAATCAAGAGATTCTATGACTTGTATTTCCTTACCAATCATGCTATAACATATCGTACATTTATGAATGATTTTTACATGCTTTAAAAAAGCTGTGTAATTTTTTGCATTATGGATATCTTTTAGGTAAGTCTTGACTACGCTTTCAGACTGTTTTAATTTTTTTATTATACTTATTTATAAAGTTATTAATATTTGTATATGATCAATTACTCAGAAATTATATTTATAATTATAAGACTTCATTAACGATTTTATTATAGTTCTGAGTAAGTCCCGATGGTCTTTTTGGTCTCATTATATTCGGTAGAGATTTTTGTTTTCAAGTTAACAAAGTTTGGTTCCGGATTTGTTCGGATTGACGTTTTATAGCTAATTTAGTATTAGCGTTTAGAAGTGTTTTACGTACGCCTATACGCCGTAATTAATGGTAATAATGTAAAAATATTCTTAAAATACATATCTACTTATTAAAACATTTTATGATCTACATAATTTGTATTCAAATAATAATTTATATCATTTTAACATAATTTACGTGTACAAATACTTTTTCCAGCTTTTCGGTGCACGTACTCCACAATCGCCACGATTTTTCAAGGGTTTCCGATAATCTGAGGAAAAAAAGGTTCGAACAAAAGCTTAACAGTATCCAGATGTCTACAAATTTCAATATATAAAATTTCGGAAAAAATTTTTTTTTTTATAAAAGGTGAGGGTCAATTTAATTTTTTAACTGTTAAGATATATTTTTGATTTCATAATGTTATAGCTGCTGTTAAGACGAATTCCACCCCCTACTACATTATGACATTGAGCCTATATATAACGCTTAAATAACTTTTTCCGGTTTTTCCGGCCAAATACCCCACTGTGCGTCGATTCGCCCAAAAACCAGAAAGTAGGCAGGGGAACGTGTTGCGCGTTCAAAGGGTCAACGATGCACTTGATATCGATAATTACCAGCTTAATGAATCGGACTGGGGTCGGCAAGGGAGGGGTTGTGGGGAAGCAAGAACGGGCGGAAGAGCATTTGTAAGTAGATTATTGGTAATTAATGGGTAATCGCGGTCGCTTTCCGCTTTCGTTGCCACGCGTAGAAATAACCGGGGCGATGGCCCCGGGTTTATCTTGATCCCGAAATGTTGTTATTATCGGGGAATAAAGTTTCTCCGGTCGCATGGCGTCGTCTGTAGCATCGGTGGATGCGGATGCTACGGCGTCGCGGCGCTACCATCGACGCAGGCATTCCGATGTTGCGTTTTCACGGATATTGGCAACACGGGGGCCGAAACGAACGGCTCCTCTTTCCCTCGGATAAGAAACGAGCGTCCGCCAATGGTTTCGAGTCGGCGCAACGCGAACGACTCCCGACGTCGACAACGACAACGACAACGACGACGACGACGACGACGACGACAAAGTGCGAGCCGTTGTAATGAGTTTCCTTGAAGCCCCTCTATTTCCAAGATTACATCGAACGACAGCCACGGTCGGATTCGTTGCACGCGCTCGTGTTTCTTCGTTTTCCTGCAGAAACATCCGTCCGCAGATGTAAATAAGGAAGCGCGCATTATGACGCAACGAGGCTAATCGTACCGCGCGATAACGGACACGGGGAAAAAGTGCACAGAACGCAGATCCACTGATTTACGTCCTGCATGACGTAGAAAATCGTCCTGGAAAGTTTTGGCAGTCAGGGAAATCTCTGTCTCGGTCTGAACGATGCTACACAAGAGAATCATTATCGTTAAATAATATCGAACCAATTTTCCATTGGAGCAGCACGTTCTTTTTTCATTTAGCTCTTCAGTCTATAATCTTGTTCATTGATCTGCTATTCAAGAAGACGTAACGACGCAGGAAGATTTCAGGATTTATATTCGGTTAGGTCTTGTACCAGTCGGAAATCATCCTGGAAAATTGGAAAAAATGAATGACGACGATTAATTTCGTTAAGTTACCCGTCTTAAATTAGAGTTCGGGGATTGAAAATTCGAACTGAAACACGGAGACAAAGGTCGTATAGAGCGTGCAGGTTGTTCGGAGGCCAATTAACGTAGTTATCAGGAGCGGAGTTCGAGGACGGCGAAGGTTTGATTACGTCCCGAAGGTAACGAGCAAGCCGTATCAATCATATCGGAGTTGTACGCCGACGAATTTCTATCGGAGCGCGATTATTGCTAATAAAAAAGTTTCACTTCACGGGGCGCTAATTTCGATCGTTTAACGAACGAGCGAGGCTGATTTAATAATTGTGTGTACGTGTTGTGTAAGCGAGCGCCGGGCAGATTGAAAGAGGAAAGCGAACGATTGGAAACTGTGTTCCAAGACACCCGTTAGAGGTAGCTTCGATTCTTCTTCCGGCGTTCGTGCACTAGAGCGAAAGCGAAATCGGCAGTAACGTAACTTTTAATGTATGCCCGACGCGGCTTCCCGAGAAATGCAGATTTCGAAGATAATTCGCTTTTCCTTCTGCCGCCGCGTAGAAAGCGACATCATAACAAACTGCTGGATGTTCTTTCCTAAACTGATAAATAAGGAGTCGTGGCTAGGGGAGAAAAAACGGTATCCGGGCGCAATTAACGTTGCTTATGCATTCGATCAATTTTATGTTTATATTAGGTCGTTTCTGATCAGGATAACGGTGATCGAGTTTGAACGGCAAGATTGTGTTCCAACTAGTTCGGGTTGCAGAATGCAGCCGCTGCTGCTGCTCTGCATTTTTCGGGGACTATCAACCGGTTGGAAATATTAACTGCAATTTGCAACTAAACGCTCTATAGGTCTCTATAGACACGAGCGATATGAATGCAACAGTTTTTGTTCTAGTGGAATGAATATCGTGTGCGTCTTCGTTGCGCGAGTTTGTTTATTGCGATGGAAATTGTATCTATAAGAAGAGAGCAACAAGTTCGTGTTTGTTCACATTCGAACGATTTGGATGCTTCAGGTTTTACTGCCCGAGGTTGTTGATTGCGAAGCAACGTGTATGAATAATAAAACGGCAGGTTCGCTTGCGAATTAGGTCAAATAATTCAATAATCTATTTTCCGCGTCAAGCAGTAAACTAACTGTTCTAACTTATCTTCTAACTTTCTGAGTTATCGTCCTTTTAAAAGTGTCCGAGTATTACTGTGATTCGCTGAATATGCATTATTACTTCCTCTGTTTGTAGTCTGTACTTTACACAATAAAATGCATAAAATTAATTTACTATTTACAAGCACGTTGCGAGACTGTGGTTGTCGCGTATTCGCGAGACGGTCCTATTTGAAAATGGCTGCTCGGGCACGGAGCGGTTCCGTTCAGTATAATAATACTTCAATAATATTAACCCTTAACGGTCCGGAAGTAGTTCAAGTTTACTTCTCACCAGGTCCAAACTATTTTTCATACGAAGAGAAACTGTGGACTCAACATTTGTAAATTTAAATATTTATATTATTAATTCATTTGATTTTTGCCGCCATATTCATTTGATTTGCCGCAGTTAGTAAAAGTGCCATGCCGCTTATATGGCGGCATTTAAGGATTAAGAAGCACATGCGGTATAATAATACTTTAATAATATGATGAAATGTTTTGTTCCGATGCGATCGGATAGTATAAACAGCTAGGGTAAGGGACCCAATTATCGTGGGGGTACCAATTACTGTTTTTATATTAATTACACTTATTTTTAAAGCGTACTGAATATTAAAAAAGCGATATAAATTTTTCCATTAAGATAGGTTAATATATATACAGTCAGTCCAATAAGTATCCGCACGCTCTTAAAAATCGCATGACTTTGTCAATATTGGACTATACTACTTGAATTTTTTTGAGAAGTTAGAACAATTGAATCACTACATAAGGTGAACAAAATTTTTTAGAAAAATTGCGATTGGTCGAAAGTGCAGAGAAAATACTAAAAGTTTTTTATGTGGACTTATATTGAAAATGTGGAAAGTACGATTTGTAAATCTGTATGAATTGTACATGTTCTGAGAATTTCATCAAAATCGGTGAACGTTGCAATGAGCTGCAGATGTTCCGAAATGATCACATAAGGACGAAATTCGCTGAGAAGGCCAAAATTCTGCCACTTTCGCCCTTAAGTTTTCATCGTTAAATGTTTGTGGCTCGGTGCAATGTTGACCGACTTAGATGAAATATTCAGAATATGTGTAATTGATACAGATGTACAAAACGTACTTTCCAAATTTTCAATATAAGCCCGCATAAAAAATTGCAAAATACACCTTTTAGTACTTTCTCTGTAATTTCAACCAATTGCAATTTTAATCAAACATTGTTCTCGCGTTATGTAGTAATCCAATTGTCCCAACTTCTCAAAAAAAAAAAATTGAAGCAGTATAGTCCAATATTGACAAAGTTATGCGATTTTTAAGAGCGTACGGATACTTATTGAGCTGACTGTATATATATATCAACCTATCTTAATGGAAAAAATTTATATCGCTTTCTTAATATTCATTACGCTTTAAAAATAAGTATAATTACTGTAGGCACAGTAATTGGGTCGCTCAGCCTGTGTTCAAACGCATTAAGGAATGTTTGTCTGATCGGTGCCGACCGGAACGGTTCCGTGTCTGTGCGGAGAGCGTAAATCGACGTTAACCCTTTGCACTCGGAGTTATTTTCATTCTGAAACTAAATTTTCCTTCCATCTTCGAATACTTTCGTTTTATTCATACGAAGCCGATCCGATTTTCACACATAATGTTTCTTCACACATAATATAGTGGAACAAATATTTTTTGAAATTTCTTGGAAATAATGCCACAACAATTTCTAGTGGTGCTTCGGTGTCACCACTCGAGTGCTAGGGGTTAAATCGACGTGAAAACCGAGGAAAAAACGAGAGCCGGAGCGGCGATCCACACGTTTCCCCGAAGATCCTCCGCTAATCGGAGCTCGAGATGCCCGTTGTATCTGTTCGGACACCCGTTATATGGCAGTGTAGTAAGGGGAGGCGGGCCAGGTGGTCCGTCGGTGCGAATATCCATTATAGATTCGGCGGAGTGTAGCTGTCGTACGACCCTACTCATTTTCCGTGTATTCGTGCGCGGCGTATTTCTGGCATCGGCTAGGGAGAGCGAGCGAGATCGCGCCGCCTGCACACAGAGGGGCCGCACGCACGTACACCGATCCACCAATACCACGTCGATCGAGCGTCGCGGCGAACGTGTTGGTGGGAGTGTCGCGCGCGTGTTGGTTCCCGGAAAGGCGCGTTAGTTCGCGAGGGCGCCTGTGTCGGGTCTCGCGGCGCCACCGGTTCATTCCGCCATCGGCGCCCGCGACGTACGGACGTGTATAGACGCGATCGCGACACCCGTCCTGGGCGGACAACGTGAAAAACCCCTCGCTCGGAGAAAACCGAACACCCGACGAACCGGCTTCGGTAGAACCATAATCGACCGTGTAGACGATCGCCTGTTCGACGGAGAATCCTGTGATAGGACCACGGTGGGAAAAAACTCGGCCGGTGGAAGAAATATAATCGGACGCGGCGCTTGCTGACAGAGAAACTCGAAAGAGAGAAGGAAAAGAGGAAAATAACGCCGCGGGGACAGCGTTCGCGCGGTTTCGCTTGTGGAACGAGGACCAGTGTGCGTAACCTCCGAAAAACAGTGGGAACCAGGAGAAAGGAGAGGGGAGGAGAAGATTGTCCTTTGTGTGATCCGGGGCTTCTCGTTCCTCGGGACGCCACCGCGACGTGTCGTGCCGGGGCACAGGAAACCAGTGAGAGAGCAGTCTCTCTCGGCTCCGTTGTCTCTCGTCGCGTTCGAGAGGCCCTAACGTCGTCGCGTTTTGTTATACCTGTTCCTATTTCTCGCTCGCTCTCTCTTTCTCTCTCTCCCTCTTTTTCTCTTGTCCTTCTCTCGCCAAAGTGCTCGGGGGGGCCCCCGAAGGTCTTTCTCTCTCTGTGTACGGGCCTCGAAGGTCTCCCTCGGCCTCGTGTGCCTGCGAAGACAGACCTGGAATGATACCTCATCCAAACGGAGCTGTGCCGATCGCGAGCTCAGGCTCGTCTGCCGCGACGACGACGACGACCACGACCAAGACGAAGACGACGTGACACGCGAGACTCGATCGGATGATCTAGACGTCTCTCGATCGCGGTATTGCGGAGAACATCGGCCCCCGGTCGGCTAAATACACGGGTCCCTTTTTGGTGAAGTTGGTCGTACATCACGAATGTACAGTTTCCTTGTTGCAAAGTGCGGGAACAAGAAGGATCCTTGAGGTCCGAGATATTGTGACACGGTTGTGCTTCGGTGGATAAAGAAGTCGCTCGATCGTAAACCGATATAGGTGAGATCGACGTACACACAAAGTCGCGCGTTAGTGCCTCGTTCGCTTTTTATTTTTCTTCTTTTCTTTTCGTGTTCGCGGCGACGCTCGTCCGGAGAGATATAGTACATGTATATATGTATGTATGTACGTATACGTATACATACGTATTGTGTTTATCTTGTTAACCGAGTACGATCTTAAAAGTGCAAGCAAGATAAGCGGGCAGGCGTGGACGCACGAGGAGCCCAGCCGTTTTTAGGTAAGATACATTGTGCTCGTCCACGTTTTATTCCATTTGGATTTTGTTTGGTTCTGTTATTGGGGACCGGGTTAACGGTACTCAGTCTTCGCGTTGCAACCCGACCGGGTTAGGCTAGATACCTGGCCCCTAGAAAGATCCATTGTCCTGTCGCGATCCAGACCCCCGGACGAACCTGCGATTCCAGCGAAAGAATCGAACGGCGACGCGCCAGACCCTGACAGCTTTTGAATCGTTTCGAAATGCGATTCGAGGTTTCGAGGAACATCGAGGCGAACTTGGTCGCGCGCGTTCGCTGCCGGGAATATTTGTTTTAACCCTTAGCACTCGATTATGACTCCAAAATTAGAACGTTCGGTGCAGCCCGGAGTATCTCTGCGACGTACGACCTTTTTCATTTTGTTCGCATAAAATCGAGTGTATTTACTGACGCCGTGCTCGAACGTTCGGCAATCTATTTAATTGGAAAAACATTTTCGGAATACTGTTTTGAATTGTGGTAATTCTTAATTGTGCCTCGTAGGGGACAGTAGAGTGCAATGGGTTAATATCTTTTTTCGAGTAACTTTTCTGTTTATAATTAGACAGCTGGTCTTTATGCGAAATAACGGTTTTCTACATGAATTGCAACAAGCTGGACTGTAATGAAATTTTCTTTTCTTTCTTAATATGTTTATTAGGTTGAAAATAACAATACAAACATTTTCGGAATATTGTTTTGAATTGTATATAGTAATTCTTAATCGTGCCTCGTAGGGGACAGTAGAGTGCAGTGGGTTAATATCTTTTTTCGTGTAACTTTTCTGTTTATAATTAGACAGCTGGTCTTTATGCGAAATAACGGTTTTCTACATGAATTGCAACAAGCTGGACTGAAATGAAATTTTGTTTTCTTTCTTAATATGTTTAATAGGTTGAAAATAATATAACAGTATTTTTAAATTCTTGTAATGTTTTTACTTTTTACTTTAATTTTTAAGTCGCTCATTTTTGTCACGCATGAAATCCGCTGTCTAATTATAATAGAGTGTTAAAGTATTATTTCGCGTTGCTCGCTAACGTGACAGCGTTGTGAGTTAAATGCGACTCGGGGAAATAATTCGAGGAATTATTTGCTTTTAATTTTGTTTTCGGGAAAGTTTTCGTATTAGTGTGATCAAGTGTAGGCGTGACATCTCTCGAAACCTTTGAACAGATTCGAAGGAATCGAGCATCGAAGAGATACATACACTGCCGGAAATATTTTATTTAAACTTCGATGAAACTTTGTTCTGTTATAATAACTGCGTGGAATATTCAGTTAGGTTGAATTGCGCAAAATTGTCAGGTGTTTCGTGCGGCTACCCGTGACCTACAGGTGCAACTTCAGTTATAATTTGTTGTGAATGTTATAGAATTATTGAACTTGAGGAAGGCATTACATATAGGTAGTCTATGAAAGTGTTTTCGTATGTACGGTCAAAGACAAGTTTATTGTATTGATTTTTGGGATGATTGTATGCAGTTGGAGTGTTTACTATTGGCTTTGTCGATTGAGAATTATAATTTCGCTGGATGCAACGATATTGCCCAAAGACCGCACGAAAAACATCAATGACATCGCTGTATCTAATTGACACAGTGACAAATTGAAGATTTTCACCTAGTATCCGAGACTCGTAGCTTGAAAACAGAAATTATGTCACCGAAGAAAAAATGCCGTGGTTAATCAAAAAATGGAGTAGCGATCAGTGTTAAAGGGTATTATGAAGATTTTTAATATTCGTTGGATTCATAAACTTGTGTTATTTATTTGGGGAAATTTCACATATTTTTATCGAGTTTGTTGACTGACCTCCAAAGGGGTCAACTGAGAGTTACAGCGCCGGTCACCGGTGACCGTCAGTCAGTCAGCGTGATGATCCATTAAAAAAATCACGGAAAAATGTGATTGATTAATTGGTGCTCCATTCGGTGACTGTTTCGAGTGAGTACCCATGAAATTCGATTATTTATTGTGAGCAAACTGTGGAATTTCGTGTTTTTATACACAAGTGTAGAAAAACAGATAAAATTGATTGAAATATTCAGCTTAATTTCGGAAAGCATCGTTTTATTTTGCAGTTGCTGTGAATATTGACACAGAATGGAAGGTTTCTGTGAATTACCTCATAAAAAGTTCGCAAAATCAACGATTAAATATGTGAACAATTCGAATCCTTGTAGCGAAATCTTTTCACAAATCTAGCGACATTTTTGTTTCATCATCATGTTAGTTTTGATCGCTGTACGAGAGATTCTTATGCATACTTCAAACAAAATTTTTACCGCGAGCCTAATCTCCTCCGTTGCGGAGGTATTTTAAAGTATCATTTGCATTAAAATACCACCGCGAGCCAAACATACTTAGATTTTTACTTTCAATTTAATTTAAAGTGCCACTACACGCGTTTCCACCGTACGACGCTAAAACACTTTCTCTCAGCGTATCCCTTCTTAATTATTACTAAAAAACTAACAAGCTCGCAGTGCGATTAACGGACAATTGCACAATTAATTAAACGAACCGATAAAACGAACTTTTCCTGAACCTCGCATTTAAATCGCTTCGAGAGCAAAGGTTAAAATTATACTATTCAAATTTACTTCAAGCGCGTGGTTATTCTGTGACGCGTGGCGCGATATTCAAATCTGCGATTGCTCTTTGTTAAATTGTTTAACACTTCCATTTCAATCACACATGCCAATTTTTTTATTGAATTTCAATATTAATTGTTGCAGTAACAGTAAATTTTCTCTGGGATCAGTACAAAAAAGTTAAAATATCAGTGACTGACAAGTGTCCGCTTTTTAGACACAATTAAAAATTTAATCAGATTTCTTTCGACTTTGGTGCATGCTGGTACTTAACGTTACATCTACACCCACCGGTTAAATGATCGATTTCATTTTAATTTACAATTATTGAAATTGTGGAGATACCTTCAGTGGAAATAATTCACCCAATTTGATAAAAATTTACACAGATTCAAGCTTGTCATATCTGAAGGATATATTCTAATCAGTTTTAGTGCTCGGTAGTACTTTACCTACCATAAGCAAATTAATAAGGTGTACAATAATTTTGCAGTACCAAAAGGAATCCTAGAAATTGTCTGTTACGTTGGGTAACGTTACCCCGGGGGTGACTCGTCGGCTCGCAATTGAAATTTCTGTTATTGTTGAACCACTAAAAAGTCCCTATCCACGGACCATAAAAGCTATGCAATCCGCCGGTAAACAATTAACGTGCTAGCTCGTTGCATACGTGATAACTGTCCCTGAGAACAGATGTCGTCTTTCTGACGGTATGTGTAGCTGTGATCAAAGTGACGAAATTTTAAACCACGTCATACGGCAGTGCGAAAAATACGACGTCCAAAGGCTCAAACTTTTGGAATCTTTAGGTAAAATGGGCTACCGATTACCCCTAAACATTGACATGATCATAGCGGGATCTAATATTAAGGCTTGCAATTATATTCAGCTGTATTTCAGAGATTGTAAATTATCTACTTAAATCATAATTACATCTTGCAATATTGTAATACCAACCTGTTAAATTGTAGTACCACATTGTAAAGTGAAATGGACCCATTTAAGGGTCTCAATAAAGAGACTTAATCTCTCTGATTAACTCTTATTACGAGTTTCAATAAACAAAAAAGAAACAGATGCCGTCAAACCGAGGGGTCAAAACAAGGAGAACGGGGAAGGCACGCGAATTCTGGGACGACGTGCGATACCCGAAAATTATTGACGTGCCGTGCCGTGGTCGAGCGACTGTAAGCTCGGTTTTTACGATGTCACCGTGTGCCTCGGCTCGTCGAGCGTAAATAGCGGCGGCAGGGAAACGCGCGGGTCTTCCGGGCGGCCGGTGATCGTTTGAAACCGTGCAACGCTCAAGAACGTTCCACGGTGACGCAATTTTCGTGCAGGTGCAATTACGCGCGGTCGCGGGGCACGTCAGCAAAATCGAGAGCCGTCGTAACGGGTCTTCGTTTGGTTTCGCGGGCGCAAACGCCGCCGTTTTACCGTTAACGACCTAAATCGACGCCGGCGGAGGAACGAGATGCGCGCTCTTTCGCGGGTTCCTACCAGTGGGCGAGAGAGACACAGAAATGAGAGAGAAAGAGAGGCTTCGCTTCGTCGCCGTCGAGTGCCGCAGACTGGAGCAAGAGAGAGAGAGAGAGAGAGAGGGAGAGGGAGAGAGAGAGAGAGAGAGAGAGAGGCGGCTGCGATGCGCGACCGAGTTCGTAGTTGGCAGAAGTCTTTTCGACCGTTTCATTCGATGACTTCAGAGACGGCTCGAGGAGCATCGGGTAGCGCGGATGATCTTTCACGGCGAATGCGCGTCCGCGAAAACGCGGAACGCGTTCTAATAGCGTCGACGCTGCGACCTGACATTGGCGTAGACGCCGAACGAACTCGCCGAGGCTGGGTCTCGGTTCGAATGCTCCCTCGAACGTTATTCCAACGATCCTGATCGCCTATAGACAGCGTATTCGGTGATTTTCAGCTGATACACGGTTCTTCGGATATTTGGGATATACGATTTACGGTTTGGGACCTGGTGGCCAGGTAGATTTTACAATGGCGTAGGCATTTAGCTCACAGGCGGTGTGGAGTGAAACGTTGTCCTCGTCGTTCTTCCAATGATTCCGATCCGCTAGGCTCGTACATTTGCTCGTTTTGCTCAGATATTTGGGAAACGTGATTTGCTTACGATTGGCGTAGACGCTGATCGTATATTTTTAGGGCAGTATACATCGATTAGAGATTCTTGAAGTAATCTTGTCAATCCCTTTCGGTCACACTACAGAGTAGAACACACATTGACTACCATCATTTGCTTCGATGCTATTCTCATCGTTCAAATAATTTTCTAACTGCATTCTGTACCTCCTTCATCGAATCTTGAAACAACTTAGCAAAGGAAAGTCGTGGAAAGACACTCGCGAATATTATGCTGTGCTGTACGATTTTCAATAACAGGCATAAAATTAATTGGACCAGTTTCGTGTAGACTAGAAGATCATGGGCGTCACACGTGCGTGACGGTGTGGTGTCGAATGTGTTAACCTTCGTAGGGTCTATTATCCTATACATAAGAACTATTTGCTCGTGGAAACAATTCAGATTTCAAAGACCTCGATAAACAAACTTCTACGGCACAATTATCGACCAACCCCGCTGCTAGATGAAACCTCTTCAGCCCCCCGTAGCGTCAGCTCCGATCAGCGCTGGAGCATCGCCGCAAAAAACGGCAAAAAATAGCAAACGGAGCAGGGTGCATTCTAAACGAACCCATGGGTAGGTGTGGAACCGCGTCACGGCGCACCGTGGGAAATGGGGTGGCTGGAGGGTTGAAATTCGTGAACACCGCGCGTCGATCGGCTGTTATTCGAACAACGTTTCGAGCCCGGTGAGAGCTGGTCGCGCGTTGGTAGAAAGCCACGAAGAATCGAGCATGATCGACCGCGGTCCGTAGGTATGCTTATCGGTGATATGGGTGTCCCGTGTGTGCCGAGGGGGGTGCGCGGAGGGTGGTCATGGGATCGGTCAAATGATAACGCAACGGAAGCACGTACACAACGATAGCCCCTCATTCGACCGCGCGCGCGCGCGCGCGTCTCCTCCTGGCTTTCCAGTGAAATTGTGGGGTCTACGGCGTAATCTCGACGCCGATGCAGCTTACATCGATGACAAATAGATCGATAACATCCCGAGAAACAGTTATCCGCTCGCGGATAGCCGGAGACCGGGTTTCCACGCAGCCGCGATGCTTTATTTCCGCGTTTCGTTTCAACGATTCGGGATACTTCGAGCGTGACGCAGCTCTACGTCCGCGAATCCGCTTCATCCTCTTCGAAAACTCGAGCAGAACCATCCCCAGAACCGACGGGGGGATGAACCATTTTTCCCCTATCCAGGGGCTACTGCCGCACCCCCTCCTCCCGCCCTTCATTGTTCCTTTGATTGTTTATTCCGGTCGAAAATGGAAAGGAGACGACAAAGATTGGAGATTATTCACGCTTGATGGCACACCAGGCAACCTTGGACCCGATTGGTTCATGATGAGTCTGATGGTCTTGGAAACGGTCCGTTGAACTCGCAGAAACTATGATCGGTTAAACAGTGTTGTCTTCGACGCGTTGCTGTGAGTCGGTGGTCGCAAACCTGAAGCGAAATGAATTTCCTGGGTCGTAACAAGTTTTTCATTTATTAACGCTTTTACTCAGTGCCCGCCCACTCAGCAGCTGAAGAAATTTTAATCGATCGGTCGTGTCGTTCCCGACTGCAAGTGGCTTCTTTTCGGTCACAGTCGTTTACATTTGCAATGAGTCGCAACTGAATGTTAATCTTTGGCCACTACGATAGTGGTCAGGGACAAACTTGGGAATTTTGCGTAACATATTGGTTGTGTTTACGTACGACTTTTCATAAAGAAAGTTTAAGTTTTCATTGGAAAATCGACCCTCTAAAGGTTAAGTAAGGAAATGAATTTTTACGTGATTTCCATTCGACCTCGAAAATTTTCATATCACATGAACATCAACTGGCCGACATAATTAACACTAAAACGACCGAGCAATAAATGCGACTGACGTATATTGCTTTGTAACAGTGACAAGACTGTGCCCATTCAGACTTCATACAACTTTTATTGTAATACGTGCTTCAATGAAGAGGTTCATTAAAAAATTCCCGATGCAAAACATTTTTACAATTTCAGTAATTGTAAAAGAAAAAGTGAGGAACCAGTCATTTTGACTGTTCCGGTCGTTCTGTTGTTAAGCTCGGTTGGTAAGCCAGGCAATTTTTCTCAAATTAATCGCGACCCGCGGATTACGCAACAAGCAGTTCACCCCTCGGGTGCTGGAGTACCGTTCGGCTCGTAAAACTCGCATGTTCGAACGATAACTGTCGTTGGAAAAGATAAAGTGCGTCGCTGTTAGAGAAAGGTGATGCAGTGCGGCTCGAGCCGGCGAGGCTAGAAAGAGAGACAGACGGATCTTCGGGAATCGATCGTCTTATGAAATCGAAACGTGACTAATCACGGAAAAAGACGGTCCGCGTCGGTTACTTCGCAACGTCCTTTTCCGTCGACGATCCGACGAGGATAGATCTCCGAGCGAAAAAAAAAACAGAAAAAAAGAAACAACACCGGAGACGTCGTCGTCGTGTGTAAACGTTTCGCCTGTTCCCCGCTGGTGAATCTCGTGACTAATCGGTGTAATCCGCGGCGCGGCCATTAGCATACATGAATAAAGAATCTATGAATCCTTTAAGTCAACTAACGCGCCGTGAATGAATACGTATTTATAACTTGGCTCGCGGAGCGAGCCGAGCCGAGCCGAGCCGAGGAACTTCGAGCCCGCTTCTTCACTGGGACAAATTCGCGAACGGAGAACACATACATACGTATACAGTTCGCCAACATTTTCGTAGGCGTCGCGTCGCGACGAAATCGAGTCGCGAATGCGTCTACCCGAGCTCTGCGAATCCTACTTATTGAAAAGAAATTCTGCGGAATGCGACGTTATCGCCGCCGCTGGGAATTGAATCGCTGATAACGAAGCGAACTTCAGATTCAGACTGGACGGTTTCGGATTGGATTTATCGCGATTGCCAGCGATTTTGTTTTTTCTTTGCGGGGAGTTGAAAGTATTTCTGAAAACGGGAGGGGGATTGTGAGATTGCGATCTGCTGGTTCGATCCCAAATTTTTCTCAAGTTATTATGCGGATTTTATGCACTTGCGGTGAGAACGAGTAAGCGAACAAAGGATTTGAGAACGTCGGTGCATTGTTGTCACTTTATTAACATTGTTACAGGAGGAAACCGTTTTTCTTTCGACTCCTGTTCCTTGCAGTTGATGCAATTTTTCTTTTGCGTAAAGAGAGACAGGGCTCATTTTGGATGCAATCTCTTTCTCTTCGAATATTTTGAAAGCTCTCTCGAATTACGATGCCTGAATTTTTATATCACGTCTCGGAATCGCCATCGAACAGCAACAAACTCGAGTTCCTTTCAATCATGGCCTCCCGGAGCCAAGGGAACCCTGTCATCCTCTCCTTTCGCGGCAGGAATCGTTGTTTACGGGAACAGTGCGACAGGGGGGGGGGGGGGGCTAATAAAAATGTAGGATCGTAAAGTGCGAGGACAATTTTTCTTTTTTTCGAGTTCGTCGCGTCGTTCGCGCTGGTTATCGACGTTCAGCATGACGAGAACGAAGCCGAGTCACTTTATTTTCCCAGCGATGCACGTCGACGGCAGGGAATAAACTTTCACACCGATACCCTAAACCTTTTACCGCTCTCGGCGAATTGCTCCTCGTTCTCTCCCCCCTGACCCTATTTTATAGCGCGGGCTAGTACTCCATTCAGAATCGACTAAACGCGGCTAACGAATGCCGGACCGCGATGGCGGGTAAAAAGTAGAAAGAAAAGAAAGAAGAGGGGGGCCTCGTTCTGGAATGGAGTTCGCAGATTTTTCTTAGCTTTCACTTGTTCCGGCACCTTTTTCCCCTCTTCGGTTAAACCTCGATCGGGACCGTTTGGTTCCGGTACCTTGTGATCGATGCAGAAAAAATGTTTATTTTGCCTATAGATCCGCAGTCTAATAATTATACGATTTCACATTAACCCTTATCACTCGAATGGTGACTCTAACGCACCACTAAAAATTGCTGTGTTTAATTAAATTGGTTTGTGTTTAATAAATTACTAAACATTTCAGTATTGTAGGAGTTAATTTCACCATTTTCGTAACATGCAAAATTATATATAGAAATTATATATAGAAAGGAAATATTCTATGTCGGAAGGAATGTTTCGTTTTGGGGTTAAAATAGCTTCAAGCGCAAAGGGTTAAAATCGTGAAAACCTTATTTTTGCCTTTCGAGTGCACGCTTATCGGATTTTTAATTGCGTTTGCCTAGACATATAAAGCCCCATCGACTTCGTTATTCTTGATTTCCGTCTCGTTGGAGAAACAGATGAAACGGTGGAAGGGGAAACAGTAACTCGAAGGAAAGTTTTCGTGGGCTCGTTTTCGGATCCTCTTCCGCCGTTTACCCACAATCGATTCACCTGTTCGCCCGTATAAGTAGCCCCCGTTTACCGCGAAACGGCTTAAGAGCTCGCAGGTACATCCAATCATTGGAATTCGTTTAACCGGTTGCCGGGAAAAAGGGTACGGCGGAAATATTTGCGAGGCTGCTGGGAACACTGGAAATAACAGAATTACCGCTTCGTTTTTAATGGATTAGTTCCGCCGCGGATTTTATGCCTTATCGCGTCCGTGAGCGTACAAAACCCCCTGACAAAACAATTTATTTGAACCCTTTGTAGGGAAATTGCCGCCCCTATCGTCGCGGAAGAATGGTTATTCTCAAATAGTGCTGAAGAAATATTTATTACACGTGACACACTTTAATTCTGATGCGGGATTTCAGTGCCTTCGGAATTCGCGTTTCGCGGAGACTATGTAACGAAACATGTATGTAATTCGATACAGCCATAAAGACATAGCAAATGTCGCAAAATTCAATTTTTAATGTCGAAACTTCCATAGTCGTCGCCTTCTTTCGTTTCTTCGCATTTTGTGGAGCCTGAATTTTTCTGGACACCTAATGCAATTTCATCAACAATTAATCTTTAAATGTAGACAGATGTGTTATTAGATTGTTGGTGATGAACACTGTAATGCAAGCACCACATTTTTACGAAAGAATGGTTTTGCAAAGTAGAACAGGAATATTTGTATTTGCATAAATGCGCAGACTGGTTATTAACACGTGAATGAACAGTGAAAAACTTTTCCTGTATGTAAGCGAGACAGAATTCAGTCTAAATATTTGTACGAGTAAACTTTTAAATAAATATTTTTATTTTTGTGGAATCAATATTTGGGAAGAACGGTTACGATCGAGTGAATTAACGATTGTTTTTATTATTTTACACCGCGGTCCTGAAATAATCTGTTTGGAGTGGAGAAGACGCAATGTTGCTGTTGTGTGAAATTATTAAAGAAAATTTGAATTTCTCATACATTTATTCTAATCGCACGAGTTGTTTGTCGATTTTTATGTAGAAACAAATTGCTTGGGATAGGAATTGAGCAGAAATGCATTCCTTATTTTAAAAATTTAAGTAAAACTGAGATATTGAATGATGCATAAATTCTGTCACCCATATTCAGTATCTTCGTTTATTACACAGCGGCTACATTAATTAAACGCGGGGTTCTTTCATTAAAATGACTACCCGTTATCATTGGAATCAAACTTATTCGTGCCATAACCTGATATATTAACCCTCATCAATTCATCAGGTGGAAAATGGTTGTACCTCTGTTTCTAGATGACAGAAAATATTCTACATTCGTCCCGTACACGAGAAAATTTAATAAACATTATTCACGACAACGAATTCTGCAAATAAAATTAGCTATGAAGTTTACAGCCTCTTCGAAGTTCATACAACAACACTGCACAGTATTTACAAAACGACTGTTTGTTGTCGCATTTTAAAAAAGTCCTTGTGCACGTGTCAAACATCATAAGTCTCCAGTTTCTTCCAATGTCTGCAAACAATTTTTATGTTGCACAGAGATCCAGAGTCCACGTATAAACAAAGCAAAATCTCATTGCAATCTTCAGTGCAGTGTCCCGCGACACTGGAGACCCTCTGCGGACGAGAAGATTTTCTGAAACATCAGAAACCATCTCCCCAGAAAACGGGATTATGCATCAGAAAAGGAAAACGCGTACCAATCTGGCATTACAAATTCAACTAATTAACCAGTCTCCCCGCAACTCCAGGAAACAGCTGCTCGATGCTCGACCGGTCCTCAATACACCAATACACCCGAACTCCTTCGAAGTATAGTGCATTGCGTATCAGCCGTAAAACTGCTCGGTGTACTAATTAAAAACTGTTCGAGCAGCGGGGCTCTCGTCACGCCCAATCCTCTCGGTGGGCAATCAAGCAGCCATAAATCCCCCGTGCCAAAATCATCCGAAGTATGCCAGCCGAAATGGTCGCCGGGTAGCGTCGTTGCCTTTCGAAAGACCGTAAAAAGCAATTTCGAGGCGAAGCCCCGTCAGAGAGTCAGGGGTTACCGGGTAGGTAAATATAAAATTTCCTCCGGTATTCCGCTTGTGTCCAGGTATTTGAGTCCGTTGCTCGGAGTATCGCTTCCGTCGCCGGACGAAAGAGAAAGAAGAGAGAGAGAGAGAGAGAGAGAGAGAGAGAGAGAGAGAGAGAGAGAGAGAGGGTCGTTGGGCGGGTTGAAAGCGGAGCCGCAGGTATCGGGCATAATTTTCCATCTCGCCCGGTAAATTGATCGGGGGTTACGTCTCCCGGTCGGTTCTAGTCGGTTGTAAGAGAAAAGCGTTCTCTGTGCAGCGTCACAGTGAGAGAGAGAGAGAGAGAGAGAGAGAGAGAGAGAGAGAGAGAAGGGTGATCTGCGAGCCGCTTATTATCGGGCTTCGTTGGTCGTCGTTCGGTCACGCGAACCGCTCGGGCTTGTGTATCGTGGGACCAGGCTGTCGAACGAGCTCGTTTGCGATCCGAGGAAGGAAGGAAGGAAGGAACGAACGAACGAACGAACGAACGAGAACGACTGTCGTTCCGTGTCCGTCCGCGTTTTCGATGAAAAATCGATCGGCCCGTTGAAAAACGCCCGTCGAGCGCTCGCACTCCGAGAAGACGTTACGTGCCGACCTTTTTCCGGAGCCGTTCCTCGCAGCCTTCGGTTCCAGGGGCAAAAAGGGTCCCCGTGGCTCTCCCTCTCTCCTTTCCCGCTCCCCCCTCTCCCTCTGTGCTCGTCCTTTCGTCCTGACTCTCCGGTACCCCTCCTCTTCTCCACGCCTCCCTTTCTTTCCATCCGCTTCGACCTCTGTCCCTCTTTCTCGCTCGTGCTTTGTTCCCTTGGTCGGTTTCTCTCTCTCTCTCTTGCTTTTCTCTCCCTTAACCCACCCCCCTCTCTCTCACACACACCCTCAACTTTTCTCTCTTTCTGAACCTCTCTCTCTCTCTCCCTCCCTTTCTCCGTGAAACTCTGCGCTTCTCCCTCTCTTTTCCTCTTTCCCCGGTCGCACGCTTCGGGCAACTCGCTCTCGCACTCGACGAACGGGGCGAGTTCCCGAAATAATCGTGCGTATCGATCCCCACGCGGGGCGTGCAGGGTGAATTTATTCTCGTGCACGGGGAGAACGAGAGAGCCGAGGCGACTCGTACAAGCTCGCCTCGTTACTTAATCGTTCCGCGTTAGAAACGGAGGGTCTATAGCGTGGAAACTATAGCGGCCCGTTCTCCGCGCCGCCACCGTCGCGCGTCGTCGACGACGACGACGACGACAACAACGACGTCGTCGTCGACGTGGCCTCCGGTTGCGTCTATCGTCGCCGGAAAAACTCACGGAGCTTCGCCGGTTTCGCCTCGGCTTTTCGGGAATCGTGCCGAAATTATGCGTTCTTCAGGGTGGCTGGAAATCGAACGGGACTACTATTATAAGAGGTCGTGAGTTCCCCACCACTCGCAGAACTGCATTAATGCACTATTATCAAGCATCTAGTAGACGATGCTATAAACTGTACTATTATATACAATCTTGTAGATGAGGCTGTAAACTGTACTATTATAAACAATCGAGCCAGACGAGGATATAAACGGTACTATTACAAAGTAAATACTAATCGAATAATACGGTAGCTAAATTCATTTCTTCTTGGAATAATCGCAATTAAAATAATACGACAGCACTTTCAATCTTCAAGTGTCTTTAAGTATCTTTAAATTTTGTGAGCTTCGCGCGAGTTTCAATTGTCTCGTTCATAGAACCGATCAAATTTTAATAACAATTGTTAGTTATTTGGTAGTGTAGATCTGACGTTGCATTCTAATCTAGTTCATTTCCGTAGTGATAAATTGATATTTGGTGGCATTAATTTTATGGCAATCACTCTTAACCCTTGGCACTCGAGTGGCGACTTTGAGGCGTTACTAAAAATTCCTGTACAATTATTAATTTTGTTTCTGTGCAATAAATTACCAAACACATTATACGAGTAAATTTCAACAGTTTCATATTCATAATATGAAAGAAATCTTATTTAATGGAAATATTCTGGATCGAAAGAAATGCTAGAAAGTGCTAAGTGCTCCGAGTGCTAAATGCATCGAATCCGCAGTTTACTTATAAACAATCTAGTAGATCAGGCTGAAGTTGGCACTTTCAATACGTTTAGATGATTTCTTCGATACGTATGTAGATTCGATCGTCGTTTCCGGTGAACGATTCTCGGAAATTTCTGTTTACTCTTCGCTAATTGGACTGAATGCCACTTGGAGAACAATGTTGCAAGCCGGTGGGTTGCAGAGGAATTTCCATTGAGTGGGTGGTCTTTTTGACATTTTGTATGCCGAGCATGGGTCACGCGATTGTTTGGATTTGCAAATTGATTTGTAACTTGATTTGTAAGTTTGTGTGGCGGATGGTATTTTTTGACATTTTCGTTGCGTGAGTTCACTGCAACTGTGGATATTAACGGTAGATGTGTGTATTAGCCAACGACAGTAAATTGTATTTTAAAATTGTAGGGTTAGGAAGAAATTGTTGAACGAACTTTTTTTATTGGAACATCTATATACCAGAAGCAGAAATTTAATAAAAATCTATTATTCCTGTTGATCGTTTGAATAAGTCGAGAATAGTGTGACAATATTACAATCGAGTAAATTCTCTTCTCTCAAAATAAAAAATATTTCCATTAATTGCAAGACACAGGGACGAGATAAAAATTTCTTTCTTCTTTTAATTATTTTATGTTGCTGAAACGAATACGCCGTGCCCTTAAATCTTTTTAATATGTACACTGCTTGAAATTGTGCTTACCCACTTTTGTCATAAATGCATAAAATCCGCAGTCTAGGAGTCCAGACAGGAGCTGCATAGACACTTATTTCTTCTCTTAATAATTCTAACGAGTTACGAATAATAAATTGCAATTCTTTCGATATTGCCACTATTTTGTGTTTCACTTATCCAGTTCTGTCATAAATTAATAAAATTCGTAATAATTCGTAGTTGTAACGAACTGTATAACAATATGTCTGGTTGTGTTCAAAGTGTAGAACACAACGTACATTCGAACAATGCTAGCACATAGTTTGTTCGATGTGCACGTCTTTCGCGTACACAAACGATGAACACTCGAAGTGTACATTCTTTTATGAAGATCCCGATAGTTTATCGGGTACGTTGTTCTTTATTGCGCCGCCACTTCCATTTTCCTATCCATAATGAGATCGTAACCATTGTTACTCTTCGTGTTGGAATACATGGCTGTACTCTAGATACTATCAAAGTCCGTGTATCCGTGAAAATCATTGGAACGTACGAACGGCACGAGTACGCGTGAAAATTCGCGGTGCGGTATAGCACACGAGTGGTCTGAGATTTATGGGTGCTCTGTGAGCGTTATTGCTGCTGTTCTCGCTCGAATTATATCGTGCTTGAAAATGTGAAGCAGGTTTTAAATTTCGGACAACCCGATATCCTTTCAAAACGTGGTTCGGAGTACAAACATCTAAGCTGTTGGACAAATTTTTAATCTTTACCAATTAGCCAACGGCATTCTCTAAGAGACTTTCTTCCGAACAAACGGCTGAGAATTCTGCTTTTCTAATAAGAGACTACGATTTCGATAAAACCTTCGCAATAATTAGTCAAACTGGACCCACACTCCTCCAACGCTAAATAAACATTTCATGTGACTAAAGCCTACGTAAAATCCTCAAAGACAAGTATAAACCAGGGATAACTCGAACAATAGAAAATCTTGCAAAAATCGTCGAATCTTCGGAAACAACGCTCCACGATCGATTTCTTTCTGTTTATCAAAATTGATCCAACTTTTAAAAATTCTTAAAGAAAGAAACAGACGTTTTATTTCGTTCCAGTGCCTTGTTAATGACGCACGGAATGTTTGTATAAAGATCCATAATCTAATAATAGCAGACAAACGTGTCTCGCATCGAATAATCTACCAAGTATAATCAATTATAGAACACGTTACAGAGTCAGTCCAGTATGCAGACGTGAGTAATTATCAATGATCCACAGTTTAACAACAACAATTCGGTTCCGGACAATCGGGCAACCCTCGCACGAGATTTTTCCCTGGTTGCAAGGCCGCTTTCTGTACTGGCATCCAATTAAAGTGCACTCGGCCGATCGAAACGCGGTCGAACAAAGATCGAGCGTCCCCGATCGACGTTGATCGACATTAGCAGGATCCAGATAGTCTGCTGGATCGGTCTGGCCGTCGTGACACACGGAAACGCCCACTCCTTGACCATTTCCGCTGCGCTATCTCCGGCAGTCGACGAAAACGAAGCGTGTTGCGAATCCCCTTTTCGATCTCTCTCTCTCTCTCTCCCCCTCTCTTGCGTGTCCTCGCGAACCTGAGACCGATCGCGAACCACGTTCGCGTTCGCAAACCAGTCGGGAACAAGTTTCGCGTCGACTGACCACAGAATCCTCTATCGCTGGAATCCCTCGGAGTAAAAAGAGCAACGGAAAAAATGAAAAGAAAAAAGGCGAACAACGAAGCACGCGCGCGAACGTTTCTTTCACGTTTTCGCTTAGGCGAGCGGTGTTTTTCGAGCGAGTTTTTCGGGATCGAATCTCGCGCGTGCTTTTCGCGGCGTATTGTTCGCGTTTTGTCCGCCATCGCGGCGTATTGTGCTCATTGTTTAGAGGCGAAGAAGAGGGCACGGAAAGGCAGAGGGGAGCCGTCGCGTCGAGGAGGACGCCTTTCCTTTATTTTTCTACCGTGGCATGGGGGAGGGAGGGGGGAGGAGAGCTGCCTAAACGCGGCTGGAAACTCCTTGCCAAAGTGCTATGATCAAATTAATTCAGTGCAGTCTGCTGATCTTTATGGATCTTAATTTATGGAAATTGTTCGGATCAATTCCAAGAAGCAGGAGACAAAAATTTCTTCTTTTCCTTAACGATCTTAAGAAACTGAAGGAACCGTTTTACGTTGCACCGCTTAATTTATTTCATCAATGCATAAAATCCGCAGTCTAGTAAAAATAATAATGTTCATTTAGGCTGTCTTCGCAGCCCTGGAATGTGGACATGGTTTATAGATTTTTCTCTGGCTTCCGCTCATTGATGTACCTGCTTCCTTTCATATTTATCATCGTGGCCTTTTAAAAAATGACAATACTCGACATTTATTTAGTCCTGTTTCCGAAGAATCGTTTAACCACGGCCGGTTCAGCATTGAACGCAAGGGAAAGTGGTTTCGTTGGTCAGACGTCGTTCCTCAATTAAAAGCGATTGATCAATGGGGTAAGTCGGATTTAATCGTGTTAAAGTTTCATCGAGTGGATCGAAATAAATGAGCTGTATGGGCCTCGATGACCTACGTATTCACAATTCGATCAGCTTTTGAAAACTGGTCTTTTATCCCTGTTTTTTTTCGCATTTCCTCGTTTCTGACAGATCGTTTTCCGGTCTTTCAGATTGCACCATAGTTTCGGTTCTGCTTATGGAGGATACCGATCGCGGTTTGCCATGGAATTCTTTGTGTCGTGCCCGAGAAAAACTGAGGAAAGAATTTTCCCTTGTACTTAATACTCGCAGCCGTTCTTCGCGATCGTTGGTATTCGCGTTCCTGCAGAAGTGGAGCGATTGATGTAGGTAGCATTCGTGATGCATCGAATTGTAAACGCTCCACGCACGCATGTGTCGTGTATCAGCTTCAATCCGAAGATGTCTGCATCGAAGATTGCCTATCAACTTGATACGTGATATAATGGGGAATTGAAATTAGGGATACGTTCGTCTCTCCCGCAAAACAACATTTAACACTAGGTTTACGGGACCTGTCAAAATGACGGGTTCTAATATTTTTAATTTACGATTATTGAGATTGTGAAGATCCATCTACGTGGAATTACTCAACAAACTTATTCCCTTTGGTATATATTATTTAAAAAATGGCTGAAAACTTGGATAGACACATTCTTCTTATTTTTATGAAGTAATGTAAAATACTCTCTTTTAATGCTCCGTAAACCTAGGGTTAATAATTCCCTGCAACAGCTGAAACATCATCGATAGACCATTCAGAGTTTCCAATTTCCCTTCCTCGGAAGTGGGTCATTTTTTGGACATCCTTTCCTGGAATAATACTTCCTCATATCCGATGCGGATCTCTTTGAACTACGGAAATTAATTTTCTAGAATAATACCGAAAGGAGTGGAAGGAAATGTTTGTCTATGGTTGGAACAAACATGAATTAATTTAGTCCTTCGTTGTCAAGCGTATTCTGGAAAAACAATTGCACGGAAAATGATTTAGTAATTCAACTAGCGTTTTGTATTTTTAACAGCGGCTTGTTGAAAATAAACGATTATAGTTCAAACAACAGCTAGAACATATTCATACGTAAGACTAACCATTCTTCAATTCTCATGAACCGGAGTGGCGAGGTCACGCTCACTTCATCATTCAGCCTTTATGCGCATTCCACCTGAACTTCAAACTACCATTACTTCAAAAGTACCACTACATCCGAAGCCACAATTTGCATACATTATCTTTAAGGGTCAGTGAAAGAGCTCAACAAACATCCAAGCTGTATATTCATTTTTTGTATATTTAAAAAATTGTCAAAACGGAAATTTACGGGAGAAGGGAACAAAGTTCGAAAGAAGTGAAGAAAAGGGTCTAATCTGTGCTTCAAACCAGCATGATTTCAAAAGTACCAATCCAATCTAAGTCAAATTTTTTATACATTATTTCCAAGGTTCAATCAAAGTCCTCAAAAAATATCCAAGCTGTATGTTCATTTTTTGTATATTTAAAAAATTGTCAAAACGGAAATTGACAGGAGAAGGGAACAAAGTTCGAAAGAAGCGAAGAAGAGCTCTATTCTGTGCTTCAAAACAGCATGATTTCAAAAGTACCAATCCAATCTAAGTAAAATTTTGTATACATTATCACCAAGGTTCAATCAAAGTCCTCAAAAAATGTCCACGCTGTATATTCATTTTTTGTATATTTAAAAAATTGTCAAAACGGAAATTGATAGGAGAAGGGAAGAAAGTTCGAATGTCGTTTCCCATTTTTAAACAAATTGACAATGTAAAATTGACAACAAAGGGGACTAAAGTTGAGAAGAGGGGAAGCTCGCAGAATTCCGCGATCGGCGGGGATCGGTTAATTTCTCGCGTGCAAGCCGGGAACGGGTATGGTCGCGTCTCGTTTCTGTGGAATTCTCGTGCAGGAGAACACGCGAGAGCGGGCCCGGTAGCTGCATCGAGCAAGTAGTTGCAGGTCGGGCTCGAAAGTTTTCCGTTTACCGTTAGTAATCCCGAGGACCGCCTCGGTTAGGGTCGTTGCGACGACGAGTGACCGTAGGCAGTTTTAGTATACGTGGCCATTAGGCCGTGCGATCCGTGCCTCGTCGTTCCAGTCCGATAAAATCCCGGGCCCGAAAACGCGGCTTGTTATTTAACAGCTGGAATAATCGTTTGCTGCAAAACGTCTGTTGGATCGCGCGCAGAAAACGCCACGCTTTTGTGCACCCTAACCGCTCCGAAACAGTCCTGTTTAATTTAATAATCTCTGTTATTACCGTCGGGGAAACGGGACGGTAATGATCGGTCAGATTCCCTTTCGAGAAAAGCGACGAAAGGTGAAGGCGAAACACTTCTTCACTTCGAATCAAGGTGAAAATCCCGGAGTATTCACACGCTTTCAATGATTGAATTCAATTTGTTATGTATATCAACAGAACATTAAAACTGATGATGAGAATACCTGTTTAAATAGGTTTAAACTTGTCACTAGCGTTTCGTGGTAGAAACTGATCCTGTTTTGTTCACTAATCACTTTGGATAACGATTTTGGATGAAGCGCAAACGGAAAAAGTTTCGCACCTTTCACTGGATAAACCGTCCTGGATGCACGTCCAAAGTGAAAAGTCTGAATCCGCTGCGAGGATCTGAGGAGCTCCGGATGATTTAAATGACAATGACCGCGCGTCGCGGCCCGAGTTAGTCCCATCCTCTGGATCGCCACTCGTTCTCGCCATTATGATAATGAGACGTATTGTCGTCGATCTCCGAGACCGAGATCCGCTTAAAAATCTATCGCCTCGAACCTCGAGCGTTCGTCTCTGTCCGATTGATTTCTTCCACGGTAACCGGATTCTCGGCGAATCGTTCGCATAGCAAAGCTTTCAAGGCGTTTCGTACCGAGGCTGCGAATAGTTTCGGAGCGTAATCAGATCGTTTATGTGATCCGTGTTAACGGGACACGTTTACTCTGCACAGCGAGAACTGTTCTATAATTATTGGCTTCCGTCGGTTCATTCGAGGGAGTTTACATCCCCCTATCAACCCTCCGCGCGTCACTATTGCTCTCGAATTATCTTTAGTAATTGCCAGAGGATCTGAGAATGTGCACGGCAAATGTATCTTACGGGGAAGAAAATATTTTCCCAACTTCGCGGGGTTCGTTTATTCAATTTTTTTCTTCTGCATGTATGCCAGAGGCCCCAATAAAATTAATAGGCAAGTTTATTGTTTATTATTTATTTATTTTATTGAACACATTTGTTAAAATAATTTCCCTAGGCTCGTTAGGTTTGTTTTATTACTGCGGATTTTATGTATTTATGGCAAACACGAGTAACATAAAATGGTAAAAACATGAGAAGAATGTGAAAATATGAGCAAGCCGTTTTCAAATATTAAAAATTAGTAACACAATAAATAGATTTCTAACCTCCTTTTTTTGCGAATGATGCGCAAACATTTTATTTTGCATAAAGATCCGCAGTCTATTTAGTACAATAAATTGGTTCGAGTTGATCGTTAGAAACACGTTCATTTGGATGCCACTTTCAAAAATCGACTCGAGCATCATCATTTAAGGACGAAACCAGTGTAACGAGTAAACTGCGGATTTTTATGCGAAATAAAAATTGTCCGTGTTAATTGCCAGACACAGGAGCTACATAGACATTCGTTTATTTTCTGAATCATTTTAATCAGTTGAACGTAATGCAACAGTACTTTTACATTCTCGAGATGTCTTCGCCGTTCCGCATTTGATCTACGAATTTTTCTCGTAAATGCATAAAATCCAAAGTCTAGAAATGACTGATCCAATTAATCCGAACAAAACTTCAGAATATCGCAATTTTTGCAATTTATGAAAACTCTTGAAAGAAGAAATACTCTGGAACCACTGTTTCCCCACAACGGGCGTAGAACATTTCGCACGAAGACGCGCTGCCTAATGACGATAATCAGCAAAATGTTGTGCGGTCATCAGCGTCGAATAAAGCCGGAGGGAAAAGCGTCGGCGAGAAAAAAAAAGAAAAAATAAATAAAATAAGCGAAACGCGCACGCACCGGGCAAAAGAAAAAAAAGAAACGCGATAAGGTTTGCACAATTCGCGCGCCGTTCGTTCGTCGAGAAATCTTTTTTGTGTTTGTTGCGCAATGCTTGAAATTTTCGCCACGGCCGCGTAGTCACGTTGGTCGTTACGCGCAACGCCCGTTCGAAAATCCCCCGATTATATCGACGTCGTTATTCACGATGCCCGCGCGACAGTTGTTACCGCTCGTTACGTCTCCGGGTGTCCCTGGTTTATTTAGAATTTCGGGGCGAGCGCAAAACGCGTCCTCAACCCGGCTATTTTTTTTTTCCCTCGCCGATCTTTCCGAGCCGCCGCCACCGCCATCGCCTCTCCACCCCCTCCCCGTACGAACTCTCGCCTCACCCCCGCCCCTCTTCGATCTTCCTCGCTCGCAGTTTTATTTCCGCTGTGTTAAAAGCGAAACGACGTGCGCGCCAGTCTCGCCCGATCGAGATTTTGTGGAATGGAATCGGTATAAGGAACCATTTCGGATGATTGGATCGTAGAATGCGAAGTCACGAGCCCGGACAAATTTTTGAGTAATTTGATCATACGAATACTTGAAATTGGCAAATTAAAATTGATCATCAAAGTGCCACCTTCCTAGGGTTTCCTTCTAGATACCAGGTGAGTCCACAAGCTCGTTCATATTTCAGTAATCGAAGACCTCGGTGCAGAACGGAGCTCTATATGCTTTTAATTATTGCTGTTAACCGGAAGCAAAGGATCAAACAATTTTCAAAACTCGGCCGAAACTGCACTTTCAATTCATTCATGTGTAGCCTCTCTTATAATCAAACTCAATCATTCAGTTTTCCATCGACTTGAGTCCATGTCGGACCTAAAAAAGAACCTAACCCTTTACGTGCTAAATTTTTGTTACGAATATGAGAACAGCAAGTTTTATTTCCTAGATACAAATCAATAATGAATTCGCAGATTGGACAAAAATTGAATATACTCGTGCGAGAGAATAATTGAAAATAGCATAACTTCCTTGTTTATGTAGACCAGGGATGCTTAACTTCCTTTCCGCCACGAGCCACACGACGCCCCCACCATTCCCCCTCTACAATCTCCTCGGAATGACAGCAAAATCGATTGAAAATAAAATTCTAAACGAATGCCAAGAAATCTTGTCTCATTCTGCCGCGCTTCGCATAACTTGCTTTCTTCGTTGCGCCCAATCCCCTCCTCCGACGTCCATCGCGTAGAGACGAACATGAGCGAAACGGAGCGCGGCACAGTGTGGACAAATAGCCTGTTTTCGACACTTCTCGCAGTTTGGTTATTAATGCATATATAGAGGAAATTTTTTACAGACAATTATATTTACCAATATAGTTTATAGTTCGTTGTGGCGAACAAATGGCAAAATTTTTTACAACCTAATTTATTTACAAATGTATACTTATTGTTAATTATTCACAGAAAATGAAATTTAACAATATAACTAATAAAATTAAAAAGAGAATAACAAATTAGCCACGATAGATCCTATAGGAAAAGACGCTTCTTAAAAAGTTTATAAAATTGAGTGTCGCAAAAAGTAGCAGACAAAACTATAAAATTCATAAACTATAATAAGTAATGTATCCGAATATGCATAAATCTCAGGATATATTTTGCCGTTTTGGTTTATGTTAATTTGAAGTTTTATATGCAATTAACAAATGAAACCACCGTTGAAAATTTGTATAAAAAATAAATCTACTTTATTAAATGTATAAAGAATGCATATTCCTTGGTAAGAACTTTCCATTACACAGAATTGTTATTGCATACTCATTTACAGTTAATATAACATTTTTCGATTTTTGGCACTTTAGAGAGTGCCTGCATGGCCAAATTTTTGTACAAAAATCTACATTTGGTTACTGATGCATATGCAGTGGTAATTAGTCACAAAAATTCAATTTAACAATAAAATTAATAAGTTGAAAAACAAAAGAATGATTTTTATGCATAAAAAAATTGTTAAATGATTTTTAAATGAATAATAATATGCATTTCCTGCTAATAAAGAGTTCTGCCAAAGGAAATTTTCGTGCGTCGTCAAATAAAAGTGTAGTGAGATGTGCCGGCTTGTCCGCACTGTGCGCGGCAGAATGTGATAGCTACGATTCTCCTTTTCCCTGTGACTGCCTAGTGGGGGTTTCTTGTCGAAAAAGGAAGATAGGGGAAAGAGCCACGAGTGGCTCATGAGCCACCAGTTAAGCAGCCCTGATGTAGACATAATAGGACAGGATACAAGTGTGTTACATTTTTCTTACAAATACAATTAGATAAAAAAACATTGATGTATCGGTATGTGACTCGAAAGTTACAGGGAACTAATAAAGCGTTAAGATTTCACACGAATGAACAGACAACTACAAGAGTCGAATCTTCGCTATGATTCCCACTGTCAGCTACGGAGCTAAGAGACGAGCGTGTGCCGTTCGAAGGCAAGAGAAGCATTACTTCCGATTTTATTCGGCATTCGGCGAACCCATACAATAACCCAAATCCTGCTGCATCGATCTGCGTCCGGCGGGACGCTATTTTAAGGGGAGACAATCAGCCATCCCCTTCGTGGCAATTACGAGCACTGTCTCCTAAGAAACCGACCAACAGAATCGTTCTGCCCTTAGCTCCCTCTCCGGTTCGTGTCTCGGCTCGAGCCAGCCGATTCCTAGTTTTTAGGGCACGCGAGCTTGCAAGAGATAGAGACAGAGAGAAAGGAGAGAGAGAGAGAGAAAGCCATCGGAGGTGGTAGCTAACTTGGCTAGCTATCGCACGCGGTGGCACTCGGGCTGGTATCGATCACGCGACAGCTACGGTGTAAACGCATTTCTCCCCTTCCCGCGCGACCCGCCGGGCGACATCTAATGTTATAATGATTCGATAGACATCGTTAGAAGCGTTCTATAGGCGAATTCGATTATCGTCGGCGGCTGGTGTATCGCGAGGCCGCCGTTGGTGTCGCCGCGCGAGGCCTCCTGCTCAACATTTTTCGAGAAACCAACATCCTCTCCGTCGGAGCAGAATTTTTGTTTTCGCCTTTCTTAGTTTACCTCCCGATGTCTCAAATGTACTTTTCCCTGTAAAACAAGAGCTGAATAAAAGTTGAACGAACATGTTTAACCGTTTCAGTCCCAAGCAGCGCTGCTGAGATTTTGTGTCGAAAAGTCCGCCACCGACTGTCGAGGTAGCGCGCTTAACTTTACTGGCGCACTTACATCACATAGCTGCTTTTGTAAATGTAAATGATACAATTAAACATTTTGTATTTCATTGTTGTCACGCCGCTTAGGCCTCTTCGCAATCGATAAAGACAAGCACTATCGCGAGACCCCTGGGACTCCAACGGTTAATGACAATTTGTAAGGTTAATGACAATAATTCGAGAATTATTATTATTCGAAACTGTTGACTACAGTACCGTTCCTAGTAAAGTGTTCCTGCCAATCTTTCACACGGAAATTACTATATTATTGTTTAAGGGAGTAGAATTTATTTTTATTGTGTAACAAATCCGCAAATTCAGCAATTTAGTTAGGGACGTTCTGGTCAAAAGAAATTTTTCTCGTTTTCCTTACAGAGCAATTGACGACAACTTACAGTATGCACAAAAACTGCTAGTCATCAATGCCTGTCCATGCGGAACTCCCGATTAGACTAGTCTACGCGTCTGTGTCAGAATATGCAGCTAGGTCTCTAAATTGAAAGGTGACCGAGTGCGATCCGCGCAAATGTAAAACCGCATGCGGTCTCTTCGATTATACCCTTGTAAACAGCATGCATCGATTGCACGACTCTGGACAAATCCTCCGGTCATTATTTATCGGGCAAGCGGAAGAATTCTAATTAATGGAATGAGTAAGCACACGAGTAAACACTTGTAATCCGTTTCTATTCATCATCCGGTACCCGAGGGCCGTTCTAGCACAGAACGCTCGCGTCGTTGGCCAATTCCTAGGCCTGTCGGGTAGCGATCGAATATATTAGACGATTGCAAAATTCGTGGCCGATTTGAAAATGAAACGCAACCAGTTACATGCTAAAGTAACAATTTTATTCGTCGATAATCAGTTCTCTATCACGTGGACTTCCATGTCACCCATATGTGGGTGACGGAATTATTTGTCCAGGTTTTAAAATGAATTTTTACGTCAATATATTCATTGTATCAAATTTTATTAGGATCTGTAAAATTCAAGACAGTTGGAGGACTACTTAATATCGTATATTTAATTTTTTTCATAAAATAACTTACTTTGATTTTATGGAATTTTTTAGGTTCGTAATTTGGCAGTCAAAGTGCTATAGTCAACACCGTTGTATAGTGTATGCCAACGTTTTGCAAACTGGTGCATTTTTCAGAAAGGGTCTTCGAAAATCGAGCATGAACTGTTGCAATTATTTAATATCTGGATCTGAATCCTCCCTTGAAATTCTCTCTTGATCTCCGAATTCTGTTTTGATCTCTGAATCCTCTCTTGGTCTCCGAATTCTCTCTTGATCTCTGAATCCTCCCTTGATCTCCGAGGTCTCTCTTCGTCGCTG
This sequence comes from Halictus ligatus, assembly GCA_028454255.1. NCBI lineage: Eukaryota > Metazoa > Arthropoda > Insecta > Hymenoptera > Halictidae > Halictus > Halictus ligatus. The sequence goes on along the minus strand of CM052145.1, from coordinate 7,032,426 downwards.
AATTCAATCAGAGCGAAACTTTGCATCTATTAGTATTATTCTGTACCGATCGTTGAAGAGGAACCACGTATTCTTTTACAGTTTTGGGTAAAGCAGCCTGTATTCAAAATATTCTAAAAAGAATAATTTTGTACAACCCTGTAATAAAATGGCGGCGTCTGTACCTTCCGAGGATCATATTCGTCATTGCATACATTTTCATTTTCATGCGGGATTTAAGGCAATGGTAACAACAAAGAAAATTTGCGATGTTTATGGAGACGTGTCAACGTTGGTTCAAAATGTTTGCTGCTGGTGATTATGATCTCTCTGACAGGCTTCAAAGTGGACGATCAGTTGAATTTGATAAAGACACCTTAAAATCTCTAGTGGAAGCTGATCCAAAATTTAGTATACAAGAATTATTGAGAAGCCTTGGGTTCACAAGGTCAACTATACAAAGACACCTACACGAAATGGGAAAGGCATATAGGCAAGGAATATGGGTACCGCATCAATTATCTGACACCAACTCGAATATTTGTCGATCAATTTGCACTCCATTGCTATCCAGATTTCGCAAAAATCCTTTTCTTAGCAGAATCGTTACCGGAGATGAAAAATGGATTCTTTATGATAACATAAAGCGTTCCAAGCAATGGCTTTCTGCAAATCAAACCGCAATATCAACCCCTAAACCTAGCTTATCACTTAGAAAGGTGTTACTGTACATTTGGTGGGACTGTTATGGCTTAATTCGCTTTGAGTTGTTGAAACCTGTGAGAAACAGTTACTGCTGAGTTGTATCGTCAGCAGTCACAACGGCTGTATTCAGAACTATTGAAAAAGAGGGCATCTTTAGTCTACAGAAAAGGTGTAATACTGCAAATTGACAATGCTCGGCCCCATACAGCGAAACTCACTCAGTAAAAAATCATAGAATTGCAATGGGAAGTTTTACCGCACCCCGCGTACTCACCGGATATTGCTCCCTCTGACTCTCATCTTTTCAGATCTCTGGAACATTATTTAAGAAATAAACATAGAAAGAAATAAAGAAATAAACATTAAGGAGGCATCTAGAGTCATATTTTGCTTCACGAATCCTAGATTTCTATAAGTGGGTCCTTGATAATGGTCCTTGATTATATAATAAATTAAGAAATAAAAATTTGAATTTACTACAAAGCTTGTTTCAGATTTCAAAATAATCGATTACTTATGGGCCCCCTAATACTATTTGCAAGAGTCAACGAAGCCCTAAAAAATTAGTCGAGCAGTGTAACTTCGTTTTCCATTGATAAAAATTTACAGGAAAGGGGAAAATTCTTTGTCTCTGAATTTTCCTTCGGTCCCTTTCACTGCTTCTCTTTCTCTTCAGGTTCTTGTCGGAGTCGAGACAACTCAGTCACGTTTTTTACGCGTCCGAGCGAGATTGCATCGCGGACCACGTCGCTCTGCGTCGTTCGACGATTACTTGTGCGTTTTAATATTGACCTTACCGCTATCCACGGAAGCTCGAGATAACGCTGACGGATATTACACGGTACAATGGAACAATGGCAGCGGGTGGACGAGGCGGAGAAGGAGGAGGAGGTGGCGAGGCAAACTGGGAGATCGCGTTCGCGCGATCGCAGCTCATTCTCTCTCTCTCTCTCTCTCTCTCTCTCTCTCTCTCTCTCTCTCTCTCTCTCGCAACTCGCTCGTGCACGCACGAAACTCATAATAAACGAGGATGTATGTACGGGGAACGCGACTCGGGTTTAAAATCACGCCGAACCGCGTACACAGCCGCGACGTTTGCTGAAACGGGGCACGCCTCGACGGGAGACCGCGCCAAGACGAACGGACGAGACTCCGAAAACCTTGGCGAAATTCGCGAACGTTTTCCGCGCGTAAAATGTCAATTTCTGTAATTCGAAGCAGCAGAACGATTCAAAAAATTGAAGCGTATCGACGCATCACACCGTCGACCCACGAGAATAAACTCCGCAGTCTACCGATTCCATTCACGATTAATTGAACGCGGTACTAAAGAGAATTGCTCTTTGAAATTCGTCCCAGAAATGAAGATGCAAATAACCCTTCGCACAAATTCGCATCGCTGTAGAATCTACGATCTCATAAATCTACAAATCTTATAAATCTCCGGACATTCGCCAGATACGAATTTCGAGTCATAAGGAAGAAAAGCCGGGCGGGGCAACATTTAACTCGGCGTTCCGGTTTGCCGGCGAAAAGTATAATTTTACCCACAGTTTTCCGATTTTCCGGGACGCGTCGGGACAAAGGGAGGCGGACGCACAATGCTATCCCGGAATGATTACCGTCCCCGTTGGATTAATCACTGTGAAAGTACGTCGGTTCACGTCCTTATGCGCCGCGGGCGCAATCTATTTTGATTAAGATTAATTAATCAATTATCTGCCGGCTTATCGGGGCCACGGACACGCGGAGAGTCGAATTCACGGATCGTTCGGAGGCTCGATTCGCTCGTTTCTGACATTCTCGATGTTCGGGGCTTCACAGGGTATTATTGAATATCGGCCAGATAGATAACGAGGAAGAGAGAGAGAGAGATAGAGAGAGAAACTACAGTAGAGGACAAGAAAAGAGATAGAGGAATTTACCCGCCTCGACGATCATCGAATTGCGATCGAAGGGAGACGGTCTGATATGATAAAGCCAGATAAGAATAGATCAGGCGAATTATTAAAGGAGACGAGCTGTAGAACGCGCGCGCAACGTGTCCCGGTTCTACTCGCCGTTCGTTTCTGAATGGAGGCCCCAACGGTGGCAATTTGTGTGTTGAATCAATATTTAAAGCATAGCTCCGAGCCCTCCCGGGGGGAGCATAATTACTACTCGATCCGGAAATTTCTTCTCATTTTCTTAGCGAAGCAATTACCCGGTCACCAAGCGCAGCTTCTGTGATCCCGCGCCGCGTCTGGATCGCTCGATCCCTAGCCGATTCCGTGTCCGGTCGCAGTAACATTTCCTCGGTTTTTTTCTCGACCAGACGGGAAAAATCTCTTCGTGCCGCTGGCAGGCAGTTCGACGATAGAAATTGCTCGAGATCGCGTTGCCGGTCTCACCGGGAAATATTGAGTGCAGAAATGAACTCGGTGTCCTTGCCTCCGTTGACTCGTTTCAAATCCGTGCGGATTCCCCTCGAAGGTGCCAGCTTCAACGTTTATACACCGCCTGTATAATTCCACCGGAACTCTTCGACTTCGAGGATTAATGGATTTGGACCGTTCTACTGCGATAACGAGCCTCGCGAATTTTGCGCGCTCGTCTCGCAACTTTGAACTGCATTTACATATTTTCGCGGTATGATCGTCGGTGATCTGTTAGAGCATCCTTCGATCTTATTTAGCACGTTGACCAGCAGAAAATTCCAAAACTTTTTCGTTTCTGTAAACGATCTCTTTACCTCGGGAAACCAGAATTTTTTAACTTTTTAAAATTTAATCCTGTAGATTTTGGCGAGGAAATGCCGAAAATCCAAGTTTCATCCTAGGAGATCACTGGTTCAAAAGTTATGCGTGAGAAAAGATGTTCGATTTTCACCACGTTTTATATATAAGGACACCGCCATGTTGGTATGTAGTGATTGTCGCCCGACGCTTACCGAGCGGAAAGTTAAGCCGATCTTTATGCAAAATTTAAACTGCAAGATTTACGAACCACATAGGAATTTCTTCCTTTCGTTAATGACTTTAAGAAGTTGAAAATTACATATCGTCTAATTTTTCTACTGCTTCAGATCTCTCTTATTTATTCTTTTCATTAATGTGAATAACTTATTTGGAATGAATGAGAAGTATTTTAGATGAAGGAACATCTTCGATCTTCGCAGTTAAAAACGGATTGCCCTTCGTGGAAATGAACGAATCCCGCTGAAGACAGCTTCACAGGAAGTATCAGAAGCTTCCAGGTGCTCGAAAATATACGTATACCGATAGGCTATTCAGTTTCCCGATAACGAAGGCAGTGCAAATTTTTCCCCTCTCTGTCGGTCATAGCCCCGGAATTTACCAACGGAACACATACAGAAGTTAGGGGGTTTTTCTGGAGAGGGAGAGTGCTGGACACAACTCTTGTCTTACCGAGCACGGATCGACCGCTGCTGGAAGTAAAAGTGCAATTAATGCGAGTAATTAACGTTCCCTTGCCTCTGAGCCAACGTTTTCAACCGTCAAAGAGAATACTTCTATAGCGATGTATACGGACGTTAAAATTACGTCTATATACATTTAACGTATGCAATTTCTAGCGAAAAAGTTCTCATATGTTCCCCAATATACACGAATGTAGTATTAGTAACGTTCCAGTGAAATTTGTCTCCAAAATAATTAACAAAGAACAGTTTTTTGGTATTTCGCTGAGTTGTTGCTCCATGGGAGGTTAGACCACTTTGAGATCTTTTTTTTTGGAGGAGTGGCGGACTGAATTAAAAAGTTTTTGCGTGGGCTTTGTTGCTGGAACCTTGAAGAGTACTAAAACATTTTTTGCTTCTCGTTGTTGTATAAAACAGTGGTGTTGGAGGCGAGACTCTAGATGCGTGCTTCGGATGAATGTTTTTGTGAGCGCTGTTTTCACATTTTTTGGCTAGTTACCTTGAAGTTTAGTGTGGGGAGTCTTCCGTATATCTAACAATCAATCTAAAGAAGTGTTTAATCATTGAAAATTTATTACTGGTCAAGTTAATAAACAGTACCGTAACACTTTTATAAATTGACCAAACGACTTCAGTTTCTGATAATGTGATGATAATTTTGGAAAAATTACGTTTCGTCTGAATTACGAAAAAAATAGTAAAAATTGCACGCGACGGTGCTGAGAATTTAACACCCCATCGTGACCTGTCCAACTAAAAACGTTAGGCAACATAGGTGTGGCGTCACAGATTTGCTGAGTGAGACATAAAAAAGTAAGTTTGTGTTCTCAAAGATGCACATGGCAAAGCCGCAATAGCAATTGTTTCGACCAGTGTTGGTCTTTCCTAGGAAAAAACGCGCAGCACAGCTATTACTGTTAGGCCGTTAACGAACCCTTTAAACGGCGAGCGGCGTAGTCGTAACGCGGTTTCCCGTAAACATGTAATTATCTCGAACATATTAGACAGTCGGCTTCGCCTCTCGACCCGTGCGCAGCCAGCGAGCGGAATATATCCGCGTCGGTATCGCAAAGATCGGTTATCTAATTATCATACGGGCTGCGCGTGGATCACGCGATCGCTCCAGACGATTTAATTCGCGCGCGTTGTAATTATCGGGTCGAGGTTCGAAACTGGAGCGATTGTAGGTCGGTGTGAGGCCCCTTAACCCCTCAGACCCGACGTCGGTTCACAGTACGCGAGGAGTGTTTAAAAATTGGTGACAGAAGCTAAAATTATTAACCCTTACCACTCGAGTGGTGACTCCGAAGCACCACTAGACATTGTTGTGCCATTATTTCAAAGAAATTACAAAAAATATTGCAAAATATTTGTTTACATCACAAAATTTGTATTTAATAGATTACTAAACATTTAAATATTACATGTGGAATATTACGTGTGGTTTTAAAATGAAAATAGCGTCGAGTGCACAAGGGTTAAATACGACTTGCTTTCATTTTGTTGGCTTTCGAGAAAATGAAATATGACTGGGACATGTGTTACAACTACTCTGCGGATTTTTGTGCAAAATAAAAATTGTTCACGTCGATTACAATGGTCGGGAACCAAACAGAAATTATTTCTTTCCTCTTTTAACCCCTCCAAAGATAGCATTTTTTGGTCTAATGACAAGTATAATCGTGTAAGAAAAGAATTCGCATTTGTTGAAAAATAACGCTAGCCTAAAAATGAAGCAAAACGGTGAACGGCTTAATCATTTGGACGAGCTGAGATTAATACCGATCGAATTCTTTTAATGTCCAGTTTGAAATCACACCGACTGGTATTTTACCAGAAATCCGCAGACTAGTGGCAACATATAACGTCGACCGTACAGAAGAAAATCGGTTGATAAGGAGCCGTCAGTTTGTTGCTCAAAAGTGATACACTTGTCCGATTACGCAGGAGGCAACGGCTCGACCGCCTCTGGCAATTATTCGTTTCGCGACACGTACAAACGCGTACACTCGCGTTTATTTCCTTCGGCTGTTTCTCAGGCGTACCTGCCCGCACGCGATTCCATATAAGAAGGTCGATGCTGAGGCCTCCACAACGTGCCTCCTGAAACTCGATACATCCATGTGTGTGCGAGCAGCACCACGGAGATCCGTGCCACACCGGCGCACACGCACACATGCCACGCTGGTATTATCGACTGCAGTTGCACGTACGCGACCGAACGCGTACACACAGACGCGTCGAACAGCGATCGAGCGAGCTGCAACGTGCTCGACATTTTTCCCGCTCGACTGTGCCCGCACAATGATCCTAGGCTCGTTCTCGCACAGCTGCCCGAAGAAAAAACCCCTAAACGGATCCATGAAACGCTACCGACCGTCTGCCGGCACGCATTCAACCCCGGAAACGGAAGCTGGAGACCCGAGGCTCGTCTTTCGTCGATTTACAGCGCTAGGAACACTGTACGGATCGCGATGGATCGTGTTAGGTTCGCTATATACTCTGTATACTCGGATTTTTATCCAGTGCTGGAGCTGACTGCTCCGTGGGGCCTGGCCGTCCACGAGAGCCGCGGGCCAATAGGCCACGCCCACTGCGTGGCGAAATAAGCCCCTGGTATGTTTGCTCTAAAGTAATACCCCCTTTGGGCAATCCATGGCGCCATCGAGAACAAGCAGCACTTTCTGCGTAGATTCCAGATTTTATGCATTTGTGACTAGTCCGGGAATCTTTATGCAAAAGAATAGTTGTTTGTAGCAGTTGCGGGGGACAGGAGCCACACAGGAGTTTTGTGACTTTGCGTAGTTATTTTTATTAAGCTACTGCTTCCAATTATACGGGTAGGTGTAATTTGAAACGGCAAAACATTACTTCAGAACTTATTACAAAATTATATAAGGTGGACCCAGGAGTTGTAAAGTTTACTTTAAACTGATGTATTTTCTATCTATTCCACTAAAACCTAATAATCTTAGTGTGTTTATTTAATGCATGGTTTATTCTTTAGGTTGCATTAATTTGGATTAAAAATCCATCTTCTGAAAGTTATGATATTCTTAATAAATTAAAAACAGTGCTGTTAGGGCGGACTTCCCCGGAACTGGGGCAAAACTGCACCTACATGTTTAAAAATTATTGAATCTTATTTCCTTATATTATGGGGCAAAAGCGGAATTATTATTAGTGATAAAATAACAAAAATAAAAGTTCAAATTTGTATTCAATCATCGTCAAGTCATCGTGCATTTGTATTGTTTCTACCTTACAGTTGGTATAATGGAACGTATATTCGAATAAATAAGGACCTAGTGCGGATTTGCCTCGTGTACGGATTTACCCCACTGCACCTTAGTTCATTTATATTCCCGTAGGTAGCGCTATCAAACTATTTAGAGCAAATCAAGAAAATATGCTTGTGGGTTCGTTGGAATTTCGAGAATTCTTATTCGAATCTAGTAATTTATTAGTGACAAAATAAAAATTCAAAGTGAACGATTAATCTTCAGAGTTACACTGTTACGAGATGCAGATTTTCTGCGCAGCACTGCTCTGGGTCCGTTGAAACGGAGGGCAACGAGGCCACGCCTCCTCAAGCCACGCCTATTCAGAAAACTTTGATTGTAGCTTCAAATTAAGGGGGACGGCATGGTTTGAAATCCATATAGGTATGCAAGGGTCAACATCTAGACAAACTGCCGCTTCAATATTACAACGAGCAGTTTAGAAGTGGTCAATTGCGTTTCCTAAAAGTCCAATCTACGTCTGTATAGAGGCCAAATTGCGAATTTCTACCTGATCGTGGAGTAATTTGTAATAATCAGCAGAAAATTCGAATTCTGAAGCAAGTACGACGTCACAAGATGGCTGCCGCTGAGAGATTCTCTTAATTTCGAGAGATTTAGTGTTCGTATCGAAAAAAAGGCTCTATACAGACGTAGCAAAGGCATGTACAAACACGGTGGTATGCATTTTTAATTGATTACTTACTTATTTAAGACGTAAAACGTCTAGAAAAAAGGCACAGCGTAACTGCCAAATGCCTGCCGGCCCTTTTAAGACTTCAAATTAATACGACTATTTTCAAGTAAATTTCGATGTCACATACGCGCGACGGTGGCAACGAACGCGTTAACGCTCGCGTTATGATCGCCGCAGCAGATTCTTTGGGCGGCAGGCTCGCGATTCGCGATATCGGTTTCGCAGAAATCGCGCGCAGCGATACGGTTCGACTTCGTTCCCGAAGAACGCTCCGTCCGTCGCTTCGAATGGGACAAGTAGATATTGTGCATGTACGTATACACGGAAATGGTTGGTTTACGGGGCGAGCGGAGGGTGCTCCAAAGTTTCGAGCGGCGGAGAGCGCGTATCCCAAGTAAACAGAGAGGGGGAGAGTGAGCGACGTCGAACTGTTTCTAAAGAGACAACACCGGGATGCATAATACGCGGGCCGAAGTATAATCTCGGATCGTAAATAGGAGTCGTGAAATTACACCCGTCGTTAAGCCGTAGCAGTTAGCGAAAAAAAAAGAAGAAGGGAAAACTGAAGAGAAACCAAGGGAGAAAGGAATACACGGAGAATGAAAGAAAGAGAGAGGAAGAGCGCGTCAAAGTGGAGGAGATAACGGGCAGTTAAAATAAAACAATCGATAAGACGAAGAAAGAGAGAAAAGAGGGAGGCAGAGAGAGAGAGACAGAAATAGAAAGAGTGAAAGGTGGCGGGAGGCGAAGCGGAAACAGAATAAAGAGGAAGCCGGCGCATCGTTGATCCGGAATACCGAATACATTAATCAATAACAAGAGGGCTGCCCGGTTCTCGAATAAAACGGGAACAGGAAAAGCGAGCGATTTCAATGGAGGAACGCGGCCGCGCAATATAACGTGGAAATCCTGAATAGTGGCATTAGTCGGTCTCGCCGGTGAGCCGTTCAATGCTTAATATGTCGTAATTAACGTCGACCCTTACGTTTTTATCGCAGACAGGATCTTCGGGATGCTCTTGTACCCGCGAAATCAACCGCGGAGAGAGAGAGGGAGAGAGAGAGCACGCTGCCGGTTACGCTCGTTTCACAGTGGTTACATTTTTGCCCGACGACATCGTTTTCATCGAGCGATGAATGCATCGATTCGAGAACTAGCCGGCGTGCTTCGACGATACGGGAACCGCATTATCGACTACAATCTGTAAATCACGGTCCAATAATATCTCGCGCCGTAGATACGAAACGAGCGGAGTACTGGATCGACTTACGATAGGATTAAATAGTATTTCAGATTTTGTTCGATCAAGTAAAAAATGAGACGATCAATTATTTCAAGGAAATTCCAAATAACGAAATAACCCGAAGGAAAATTATTTGTCTGCTCAAATAATATAACACGTAATCAGATAAGATGATATCAACTATTATTTTTTAAATCATTTATTTAGATAGTTCCGTAAAGTCTCGTATACATATATTGGAATTCCCGAATTCGCAAATTTTCAAACTCGATTTTCTCGAAAACGAAGCCCCTTATGGAAAAACTATGTTCCTTATTTTCGACTAGATTTTATGTGAGGAATCATCCCCCTGCCGGTTGTACCACGATTTCCCAAACACCATGGTGTTGCGCGTGAAACGCTTGAGATCGAACCGATTGAATGCGTATTCGAATAACGAAGAATTCAGACATCGAGGATTCGGATAATCGAGGTTCTACCGTATTTTATTCCCTGCGTTCTCTTCGCGCCAAGGGGAGGACCCAGCGCAGAGCCCAGTCATGGTACACAGATTCGTAAGAACCGATAAACCGCGATCAATGATCGCCAGGAGTTATGTGTGTCACGGGCTGATAAGATAACAATGCCGCACGTCCGACGACGATCTGACGGACCGCAACCCTCCTAGGACGCTCCAGCCTTACGCCCACCATTAGATTACCCGGGGGGAAGGGGGAGGTGGTTTAATGCCGAGTATGGAAAGCCTCGAACGAGATACACCACCACCCTCGGGGGGTGAGAAACACACAGGGGTTGTGCAAAACGGGGCTCGAAACTTTCGTCGGCGACGATCGATGCCCGGCCTTCTCTGAAGCTCTCTCTCGCGTAAATACGCGGGCTGTTTTTGTTGCTCGGCTTGATTGATTTATGAAACGGTGCCGGTAGAGTGTTAACACTGAACCAACCAGGCACGAAACGTATAAAAGTGTAACACCTTTTAGATGCGAGGAGATTGAGTTTACTTAAACTTGGTACGGTTTTCATTGCAACATGTGCTTACATAAAGAAGTCAATTCAGTCGTTTCCTATGAAAATGTTTTTATAACTTCAATGATTGAAGAGTTTAGTGGTGGGACTTGTTGGGTGACATTTTTGAAAAAATGGAGACTTCCTGGCGGTAGAACATTTTATGCATCCGCTAAGCCCGTAAATTGCGAAATAGAAAACCAGTCACTTTGACCGTGGTAGTTTTAGTGTTAAGAACAAGTCTCTCGACGAGCATCATATAAATTAGCAAAGATGTGCAACTGCGCGTACAATAGTCAGCTATCCAGTGTGCCTGAAGGGCCAGCAAGGGTTCATGGCCCCTGAGTTGTCTCACTCTCCCAGGGCGACAAATTCATCCCCCACTTTCCAGCATAGAAATTTCGAGTCTTCCATCGCTGGTTGAAATCCTTCGTCCCATGGTCCGATCATGGTCGAATCTTCGGTGTTAGGTACGCTGAGGCCCGATGCACTCTTGGTCGGCCCGTAAAAACGCAAGCATTTCGCCGGGCTTGTCGGTCGTGCGAGATGCGCGACGAGTGGAAAGAAAGAAAAGAAGTCTTCGGCTCTGGCGGGGAGATGACGACTACGACGACCACGCAGAGAATCAGGCCCGGAAAGTCAGCAAGCAAGCAAGCAAGCAAGCAACGAAGCAACTCAACGAAGAAGGCAAGCAAGCAAGCAAGCAAGCAGGCAGGCAGGCAGCCCTGATCTCTCTTCCCTGGTCGTCTTTCTCTGGAAGGGCCTCTCTTTCTGGCTCGCAGCGGGCTCTGCTCTTCACTCGTTCTGTAATCTGTACGGCACGGAGGGCCGCGATTGGACCGCGGGAGGGGTCGCTCGTGGAAAGGGACGATGCAAGAGAGAAAGAGAAAGAGAGAGAGAGAGCGCGAGATAGGGGTCGTAAGCGAGGAAAAGGGACGCCGGGACACGACGCTGTTGGAAGAGGATGAGGAGGAGGTGGCTGGTGGAGGGAGGGTGTTACCGTCGCATTTCAGAGAGGACTTTAGCGCTCTGGATGGAGGTAGGCTAGCTTGGCGAGCCGGAGAAAGAGAGCGAGCGAGGAGAACGCGAAACGGTAAAGGCGAAAGAGGAGGAGAGAGTCGGCCGAGGGAATAGCCCGTGGGAGAGAGAGCGAGAGGGTAGGATGCCAAGGGGATCCACAGAGCCGACACGTCTCTCTGGCTATGCTGTATGCCGGCAGGCTACCCTGCTTCACATTGCTGCTCCGTCTTTCTCTCGCGTGGCCGTTCCCTCTGTCGTTCGCGTTCGGAGAGCTCTCTCGTTTCTCCTACCCTCTTCTTCTCTGTCCCGCGTTTTCGCCTGTCTCCCTCGGTCCCGTTGCTCGCGTTCAATCTCTCTCTCTCTCTCTCTCTCTCTCTCTCTCGCTCTTGCTCTGTTACTCTCTCACTCTCTTCGTCGGTCGCCGGTGCCTCTGGTCTCCTGGTTCCTCTCCTCGCGCTCGTTCGTTCAATACTCTGGGAGAGAGTGAGGTAGGGGGTGGGAGAAGGTGGATCAGGAGGAGGAGGAGGAGGAGGAGACGGTTGCGAGGGGAGGCAGAGGGAGAGAGAGAGAGAGAGGAGAGAGGCCAGAGGGAGAGAAGCGGCAGCTCTCTCGCGCAAACCCGACGGACTCACGGAACACGATTCCACCGTTGGTTGGTGGGCTACGGATGGTTTGTTCGCACGATCGAAACCAGCCCGGCCGAAGGAGAGCCAAGAGAGAGAGAGAGAGAGAGAGAGAGAGGAGGGAAGAGAGCGAGCCTCGCTTCGCTGATACGGAATGGAACCGCGATCGGCTGAAACGCCGCGCCGACGAGCTACACGCCGAGCAGAGCCGAGCCGAGGCTCTCCTCTGAGCCTCTCCGAACACAGTGTATCGCTTCGAAATAGTCGACGACGCCGGGTACGAGGCTAATGTGGTTTCTAGGTCGATGGCCTGACACCGGGAACGAACGCTCTTCGAATCCGACGCTCTGCGTGCGTTCCTTACCGATGTCTAATCGCGATCTAAGAGGATCCAGGTTGATCGCGGCGTGCTGGATCGCGAGGGACGCCTGGAGGGTTCAGGTCGTTGCGTTTTCGCGGATCTTGGATGCAGGGCGGTTAAGAGTTGACCTCTCGACACGTCGACTGCCTTCGGAAATTTTATGCAGTTCCCCCGAGTTTCGCCTATTTCCATCGTAGAAGCCATCAGCATCTTTGTTAGTTACTTGATAACGAAGCTCTCGGCTCACGCTACAATCCAGTTAATTTCAGCATTAATCCTCCGGACGCACACCGGGTCCAAATTTCACTTTTGAATCCTTCCAAAGGTAAACGAGGAGTGGCCTTCATTTTTCCGAACTTGCGAGATTCTGATCTTCTACTAATACAGATATTAAAGAATTTTTTGAGATCTTTTAAAAGCCAAAAGCAGTGAGAAAAAATAGCCGTGGACATAAACGACTCAGTGTGCCTGCGAAAAATAAATGTGTCCACGGAGGGTTAATAAATTGATATTTGCTGGTATTAATTTTATGATAATCGTGTCTAGTTCCATAGCGCTGGCCATGAGTGACCACCGTAGCCTTCAACGTGTTAAATGAGGAATAGAGGCGAACATGTTGGGTGGACGGTGGCTAGGTTGTCAGTAGAGCTTGAGGTATGCGTTCCGGGTGAAAGAGACAGTGAAATAGGGGTTACGGAGGGTAGAGGCTATTGCGTATGGAGGTGTTGGTCGTGTAGGGGTAATTGGTGGGGATTAACCCCTCGGTGTTAAGGTTGAAACGTTCAAGTGATGCGTAGAGGTGAAAATGGTGGACGGAAAATGACTAGTTTACTTGCAATTCTCTAGCAATCTTCTACCGATGTTGTTGGAGTCATTCGATCTGAGTGAAGGGGACAGTGAAATAAAGGATTAGGAGGAAAACAGACGCATGATGATCTTGGCTGTAAAGTGGCGATTGTTATTACCCCCTTGTTACAACCCCTCGGTGTTATAGGTTAACCCCTCAAATGACGAACGGAGGTAGAAAATCGGAAAATGAGTAGATTGCTAGTACGACTTACCTTTGTTACTCCTTTGGGGCGAAAGAGAATGTGAAATTTAGGCTTATTGCGTATGGAGACCTCGGCTGTGAACTGCCAATTATCACGGATTAACCCCTTAAGTAGCGAATAGACGTGAAAACTGTGGTTGGAGAATGCGTCAATTTCCATTAGAATTTAGATTAAATCATTCTTTCGAAGATGAGCAATGAGATGGAATTACGATCTGTTTCTCAAATGATGACACTTGAGATACCTCGCCAGTAGTGATAGGTGTCCATTGGATTCCTGTAACCTACATATCACGCGCTCGATGTAGGATGGATATCTATCATGGCCGTCGATGAACTTTAGACCCCCTCTTTCGAAAAATATACTATGTCGGTATCAGAGACAATGAGAATCTGAGTTTAGCAATTTCAACGAGGTGGATATCTATGGGATTGAATGCAGCGCGAACTACTTTAGGTAGTTGCGTTGTTGCGATCAGTTCCCAAGTGTCAGAAATTCTGTGTATATTGGGCAAGCAACGAGATTGACAATTACACAAAGCCTTTCGCCAGCTGTACACTAAATTCGATAACCGCAAGCTTTACCTATTCATCGATCATAGATACTCGGACTAACATAGTTGATTTTAGAGATGAATGTAGGTCTATTTGTAGAGTCAAATGTGCGAGATTTTAGAGGGGTACGTTGCATGCGAAAATGCAAAAGAAAAATGCTGAAATAGCAAGCATAACTTGAAGATGCGCGGACTAACGATGGGGGTTCAAATAGGGACATTCTGAATAGCACTCGAGTTGCCTAGTGATTTAATTATGCATATTTATATTATGCATTTGTGGCAGAAATGTGTAGGTGCAACTGAAAACAGTAGAAAGCATAAAATGATATAAAAATGGTAATTGATTACATTCAGCTTGTTAAAATGATTAAAGTAAGACTAAATTGTCTATTTGTTTACGGTATCTTGGCAATAGACGCAGACCATTTCTATTATGCACAAAGATCTGCAAGTCATGACAGGCGTGCAAAATTAAAATCACCTGCACCACTTCCAAGGCACAGTAGCTACATAGAAATTCCGCTTCTGTGAATGATTTTACCGTTTTCGATCGCAGCCACTCATCTTTGCCGTAAACGCATGAAATATGCAAACTGGCCACGACTCGAGTCCGCAACAATCTCAATAACGAAAACTAAACTCCCGTCCCCCACCGAGCAATTACCGCACCCCTCTCCCCGTCGCAGAATCCACTTCACGCGCTAACAGTGCTAGATAACTCACAGCCACCCTAATATCAGTCTTCAGACAGCCGCGCCAGCCGTGTACAAGACGCGGACATTAAACGCAAAGCACACGGTAGCCTCGGGGCTATTGTTCCCGGCGGGAAGTGCCCTCTAACGAGGAGAGGGTCCTGCGGAATCGCCCAGAACCCAGGATCCTCCTGAATCCTCGTCGATCCTCGATCCTCCCGCGAGGTATGCTCGAAGTAAAGAAGTCCTCGCTGGGTTTGTATACGGAAGTAGTCATCGCGCAGAGTCTTGGTACCGGTGAACTGCCAGGTTGGCAGGCTAGCTGGCAACCAGGCAGAGGTAGGCAGGCTAGCAGGCGAGTTCAGTCAAGTTAGCAGCGTAAAGTCGTTGTCGGTTCGTCGACTACCTGTCCGTCTTTTTCTCCCCCGTCTCCGTTACTCCCTCTCCCTTCCCTCCCCTCTCTCTGTCCTTCTCTCCCTCTCTCTCTCCATGAGCTGTGTTTCTTTTTGCGCGGGTTCTCTCAATACCGCGGTCGCCTGCAATCGCGGCGAACGAGCCAGCGCGTGTGCAAGTGCAGCACACTCTGCGCGAGTCCCGCGTATGCACGTGCATACCTATACATATGCACACATTTACCTATCTCGAGTCGTGACCTCTGGTGATCAATACAGAGTGCCGCTCATTTGCCACGAGCTGGAACGACTACTACTCTTCCCGTCTCGTTCCCTCCATCCCCGGTTTCGCCCACCCCCGCAGCCAACTTTTCGTTCTCCCTCTTCTCTCTCTCTTTCTCTCTCTCTCTCTTTCTGGGTGTCTTTGCGCTCCCGCCGCGTTCTCTCGCCCTCTTTCGCGAGCGGTGACGATCTTCCTACCGACACTCGACGAATAATTAGGACGGGTTCGTTGTTAGCATGGAGATTCGTCGGCGAGTTTTACTTTCTACTCTCTCGCTCTCTCGTCCCGGTTCTTTTCCCTTCCCCCCATCCTCCTTCTCAAACACGCTCGAGTAACTTACGCTCGGAGATAGAAAGAGAGAGGGAGAGAGAGAGAGGATCGACGAAAAGACAAAATGAAAGATCGAGGATGCCAGCGGGAAGAGAGAGAGAGACGCCAGAACCGAGATCGCACCGAGTTTGGGATAAAATTCAACGTGGCCCGACCCTCTCCTTCTCGGACCTTCGGGCTCCTCCCTCTCTCTCTCTCTTTCTCTCCCTCTCTCCTTCTCTCGCTGTTTCTCGAGTCGCTCTTTCCTCATTTCCCCATCGGCTCCTCTCTATAGACTACCCATCGCCCCACGTTCTCTCTCCGTTTCTCGTTCTCTCTTCGCTCTCCAGTCTCGTTCTCCCTCGGTCACTTTCTCGCTCTTTCCCCGGGCGGCTCTCTTTGTTCTCTCTCGCACGAAACGTTGCTCTTCGTGGCAAAAGGGACTCTGCACTCGTTCCTTCACCTCGCTCTCCGGGAGTGTGCGTTTTTTTCCAACTCGTTTCTCAGGTATTCCGCCGCGCTCTTAACGGCCGGAGAGCCGGCCGCTGCTGCTGGAGAGGAGAGCGGACGAGCTCGAGAGACGTTCTTCGCCTTCTCCTTCCCCTATTAATTTTCCACAATTCGTTTTGTTCCCGAGGCCGTCCGTGAGAAACAGTTATCGTTACCGGTCTTCCCACTCGACTAATTCCCCGATACTATACTCGGACACGCGGCGATACCACGATCGCGCGCAGTGTGTACGGTAATGATCGCTTAATGCGAGGAATACTGATGCGCCCCTGATCGATCGAGCTTTTATAGAGCTGCTCGGGAAGAAGCATTACATTTATCGAATTGATGTAGTTCGCGCGATTCGCAATTTCACTTTTTTTTCACGATCCTCGCCTAGCAAAAAGTTCTACAGGTTTGTGATACAAAAATTCTAAAGCCGCCTAAGGTATCTAGTTTATATAGAAACCGATCTCAATGCCTTCGCAGTATAATTAAGTATAACGAGTTTAGTTTTGGATTTTCCTTTATCAATAAATTCCTGGATACCGTTCAAACATGAACAAAAGCGTCCACAAAAATCCCGTAACAAAAAGTTCCTCAGTTTCGTATCTAAAAGATCCCATAGTCATCTAAAGTGTCTGATCCAGAAAACCTCCACCAACGCTTTTATAATACAATTACAATAAGCTTAATTTCGACTTCTCCTTTGTCACGAAATTCCTGAATACTGTTAAGACCCGAATAAAAGCCTCTGAAAAAATCCCACAACGAGAAGTTGCCCAGTTCCGTACAAAAAAATCTCAGTCGTCCAAACTGTCTAACCTAGAGAATTCCCTCAACATTTCCATAATATAATTACGAGTTTAATTTTGATTTTTCCTTTGTCAAAAAATTCCTGAATACTACTAAGGCCCGAATAAAAGCGTTCAACCATAGAGTGGTCGCGCCCGGTCTCACAGACCGGATTTATTTACTCATAACCAAAGGAGAGATTGTTTATTCATGAATATGTAGTAATTTCCATTATTGTACTTCTATTCCTTCTGAATGAAAAACAGTGCATTATATGTGTCTTGTTAATTGAACCCGGTGACATTTTTAGTGAGAAATAAGGTTTGTGATATCAAGACCACTGGCATAACGAAAATTCGCGCGACCACTCTAGGGTTAAAAAAGTTCTTCGGTTGCGTTCCAAAAAATTCCAAAGTCGTCCAAACTATCCATACCTCTCTAACCGAGCCGCATTGGTTCCGTTCTGCGACCAATATCAAGGCAGCCAAGCGATTCGGCAGCCATGTCCCTCCACTGACTGTCACTCGACGGCCATAGCGCGGAAATATTGAGGTGGGGATGACAGTGCGACACTAAACGGGCTTGTAGTGCAAACGGCGAGCGTACAAGGCTGCAATTTGTTTTCGCGGGACGATATCAAGCCGGGAATAGCCACCGGTGAAATAAGAGACGAGAATAGACTTTTATCGCTCGAAAAACCAGCTCTCGGGAACGGTTGCTCGCGGAAAGTGCAGGCTCGGGGCTGGCAGATCGTTCCTCGAACGAACGAAGCCTCCGCGTTCGAGTTTCGCCACGCAACAAGCGGATCGAGTCCTCTCGGATCGTCGCGTCGCGTCGCGTCGTTTACGCGTTCCCGCAAGGTCACCAACATCGTCATGGCCGATCTGGACTCGATCGGTGTGTGTCTGCCGCGATCGTAAATCCAGGAAAGGCGCGCGTTTCACCGTGAATTAATCTTCGGGCTCGGTCGGATTCTACACCGGCGAATTAACCGCGTAGCGAATTAATTCGATCCCGAGCGGCGGCGGGACGCGATTACATATTCGCTCATCGGCAGTCTCATCGTCCGCCATTGCAATTACCCATTGCAGCACGCGAGGAAACCGTTAGGCCATCGAGCCAGACAGAATTAACCCTTTCTGCGGGTACTCATTTCTGTATATCTGGCTCAACGGCCCGATCTTTTCTTTCCTCTTTTTTCCTTTATGGAACTTTTATAAATCCTCCTCGGGCGTCCCCCTCGCCCCTCCTTCTATCGTAAACCGCGCTTTCGAAATGAGATACGCGATATTTTTCGCAGTAAAATCTTCGAACTTATACGCTCGTTCGCTAACCGGTTTACTCCAATCAAGTACCTGTACAGAACACGTTGGAGTCTGTAAATTATGAATGAAAGTTCGACGTGGTAATTGTGTTGGATTTTAAGTTCTTAATTAGCGTTTTTTTACCGCCAGGAATTTCATGAATTATAGTGGGATATTGTAAATAGGAGCTGGATGGTGTATTGGGTCGATCCCTCTTTGGAGAATGTGGAATGGAAATTTCATCGGGGACGGACTTTTTCAGTATCTTAGTAAAATTTGTGCTCTGTTTGATCGTATTGTCATGCCAGACAAGCAAGAAGCTTTCCTCGAAGATCGTTCAAATCTGTACATTTAATTTCAGCTCACATGTTCTTTGGCATTAGTTCCGTAATTGTGAACGCAATTTGAGCTTTTCCTTCATCAAAAAGATTCACGAATACTGTTAAAACATAGATGAATGTATACACAAAAGACCAATAGCGATAGGTTCTACAGTTTCGTAACAAAAAAATCACGAAGACGCTCAAAGTATCCAGACTAGAACACCTATTTGAATACCCTGTTTTCGCGACATAATTGCGAGCTCAATTTCGGTTTCTTCTTCCTCAAAAAAATTCACGAACACTGTTAAAACATGGACAAGAGTGTCCGCAAAATTCCCACATCGAAAAGTTTCAAAGTTTCTCAACAAAAAAATTCCAAAATCACGAAAGTATGCAGACTACAATACCCCTAATTTTAGTACCTCCTTTCGCGATATAATTACCACGAACTCAATTTCGATTTCTTCTTCACCAAAAAATTCACGAATACTGTTAGAACATGAACAAGAGTGTCCATAAAATTTCCACATCGAAAAGTTTCAAAGTTTCACAACAAAAAATCCCAAAATCATCAAAGTGTGCAGACTACAATACCTCTAATTTTAGTACCTCATTTCGCGATATAATTACCACGAACTCAATTTCAATTTCTTCTTCACCAAAAAATTCACGAACACTGTTAGGACATAGACAAGAGCGAAAAAGTTGCTTCAAACCTCTTTCCTATACAAAACAATCCAGCCTTGAACAAGCGCAGAATTCACGAGAATGAAAAGTGTGTCCGATCAAAACAGTTACCAAACTTGAAACTGGCTCTGGTAGCAGACAGCCCTCTGCACGATTTATGGCGTGGTACAGCGAATTTACGACATGGTGTCATCGATTATGCTTTGCAAAATGGTATCGTATATCTGCCATACTTAACGATACGAACGAACCTTCTCGATAAACGGCAGGAATGAGGAAGCCGAGGAGAGTAGAACTCGCCGGTTGCAAGAAAACGCAACGGCGAGACGAAAGGGGGACATATCCGGATGCAATGCTCCAGAAGGCACGTACCGGGGGTCTTCCTTTGGCCGATGCACCGAATCGCAAAGGGCTTTTATCGCGATATGAAAGATGAAACGGAACGATAAACCGTGGACCGACGTGCGCGCCACGTGCGTTCCCCGGCGAAATTGAAATGTATTGCCGCGCCGTTTCGCCTTGTTCCGCCTCGCCTCGTTTCTCCTCGCTTCTCCTCGCTTAGGCTAAAGATTATGGCAAGGCAGGTGCTCCTCTCTCGTCGTACACTATCCGGCTGTAATTTTTGACTGAGCAGTTAGAACGCAACCGGCGCGGGTCATCCGATACTCTTCGCCTCGCGACATTTTGGATCATGGTACGCGTAATTCTTTCGCTGCGACGCGCTCGCGGGACTCGTGTACCTTTACAGCTTCTTTATGGGCGGATTCAAACGCTTTATAATGCTCGCGGCGCGTGTTGACTGCCGCTGTAATTGGACCGACGCGACGCGACTGGTTTAAATGTTTTCGACCGGCGCGAATTTTAATCTGATTTCGTGCTTATCCTGCTTTTGATGTGCTGCAAACCTTCCGAAATTCCACTTCGAACCGCGAAACACCATCCGCGCCTCGTGATGGGTGTCTTGATAGCGGAGACCTCGGTTTTACCCATTAATGATTCGTTTTTGTGGACGTATGAACGATGCTTTCGCCACAGGTTGCTGTAAGTCACAATCAGGCTGACGGATTTATTTGTGCAGAATTGGAAATTAATTTCTGCATTACTACTAGGTCGCCGCGTGTGAAGTGTTTTATTTCTGACAGAGCGATTAAACAAACATAATTCTTGTCCTAAGTAAATATTGTTCACCGAGGCAAGCACCATTGTAATCAACATATTCTGCTTCACTAGTTCCTTGATCTCATTACAGCAGAAATTTAATTTTTGTACACATCAATTTTGTATGTACCTTGAAGTTGTAGAACCTTGTAATTAATATAATCAACTGCTCAATTTTCATCTTGTTACACGTGTTTTGAACTTCGCATGAAGTTCTCTCAGATATTTGAAAATTGTTTTGCGCCAAGAGACAATATGTTCGATTAATTTTCTACTACTCCGGAATACTGCAAACGAAGTAAGAGCTACTCTCTGATCTCTACTCTATCCCGAACTTCATTTAGCTATGCCGTAGATGCTCGAAATCCGCAATCTATTTATCACGTTCTACTAATTGGCTATTATCCCTTGATGGAGCCATAAAGTGGTCAAGAACCATCGCCGTTGGTGTAGGAATCGGTAAAGCAATTATCTGTCTAAAGCCACTGATAGGATCAGGTACACTTAAGAATCACTCGGTAGGCTGTAACTTTATCCTGCTGCGAGATCGATCTAATTTAATTGAATCGAACTTCGAATCTGTTGAAAAAGAACCATGATGATTGCAAAAATCCTATAGCAATTCTACTTGTATCCGACTACTGCACTCACGGGTACTCTTTGCCTAACTTGCGCAGACCTTTTCTTTGACTATTAATTAGACAGAGAAAAGAATCTCTAGTCCTCTGAAAAAATTTCAAATATAAATCGAAACAATTCTAATTCGACGGCGGAGCCTGGGTGCATTCTGACCCGGAGTATCAAAATTAAATTCAATTAATAGCTGTTATATCAGGATCAACGAAAAGACTAATATGTCTGCGAGAATCGCCGCCAAAAATATGACTGAAAAAAAGTTGATAAATAAAGCAGTGAGGTCCTGAAGATCATCAATTATTATATTGTGAAAATGTTGGACAGTCCGAGTGTTAACCAGTTAACTGTGATTGACGAGTATACTCGTCAATCCGAAACTCTATTGCGGTGCAGTTAACGTTAATAAATTGTTAAATTCTTAACGAATGAAAAAGTAATTCTTTCTCATTTAGCTTTACAACGGCTTTGGCTTTTATAGTAGCCGCATTTGGCCTGCGTTCGACGTGTACATTCGTCATTGCTTGATTTTAATTCCGCGCCGTGAGGGATTTTTAGAATTAAACTCCACAGTTCACTGGTTACGCGAGCATTATACCGAGATACCAAAAGAGTTCGCTGGAATTTAATTTTTCATTGATCCAGCTTTCAACGATCTGAATTCCTTGTCTGAGGATAAATGTCATCGAGTCTCCGTCGTGTTAATAAAATTCCAGTGAACTGACTTTTCAAAGCAGGGGGCACCATGGTAACCCAAGAATACGCGAGTTCAACAGACCGACGAAAGATGAGCCGGTGTTAACGCGGGAGACGGTGCAAAATTTTACGTGGTCGTTTTTACGGCTTGTTATTTCCGATTGCGTAATGCACCGGCGCGACGTAACGAAGCACCCTTTATTCTTGAACGATCTCCCGTAGCAGCTCCATTCATGAAACATCGCTCGTCTGCTGAATGGTATTTCAAACAGCGATTACGTGCAACATTACCTTAGAGAGCGGCGCAGAATTTTGTCAAACTTTCTACCTCGTTATACAGCGCTCACAAATGTTCCGCTAAATATCTAGAATTAAATCCGGGAATGAAAGCGAACTATCTTCACTTTTTACTAGAATACTTCATTTGAATTCAGTATTTGTTACAATGTTCCACTAAAAATCTAGTAACAACTCCGGGTATGAAAACGAACTATTTTCTATTTTTATTATTTTATTTGTTTAGTGATTGAAAAATTGTCTAACCCTCGGACTCGTGCGAATTCTTCACACCGATGTTTCCTGAATACAGTTTTATTCTGAAATAAGACGATGGCTCGGGACCGCCTTTCGTCGTATTTCGAATGTAGCGGAAAATTATAAAATGGCCGGCCGAGCAGACATACAATCCTTCAGCGATATCTTTCGTTGGAATGGGGTAGAATGTGACAATTTCAAAAGAAAAAGGGGGGATAACGTTTTCTTATTTCGAAATAAACAGAGTCGACTAATTCCGCTGTCGCGACGGATCACGGATGACTCCTGTATAATGTTGATGAATAATATAACATGTAGAAAAATTGTTACTTGTATATCTTTTACATTTTATTAAATTTAAATTTCTAGGCGGGGCATATAATGCGAAAACATTTTTTAAAAATGTTTTACCGTCAACTTTTAAAATAGAATTTTCTAATAGATAAATATTGCTCAACTGTTCCGATTCTTAATGAAATGTTGAATAGAATGTTTGGTTTTCAAGAAAGAAAATTATCAAAGCGAGTCAGACCCGCGCGCTGTTGCAGTTTGAGTAATGTGTCTGATTATGGCACACTGTTTCTACTGCTCGCAGCAATGCTTCTACGTTTGGCGAACATTTCAAGCCGATTTTCATTTAAACAAAACAACAGGGCAGCCAAATTAGCAGCCTGCAACACAAAAATGAAACAAATCACCCATTATACCAGAATAAACGATATTAAAAACCATCTAAGTTAAATTTTCAGGAAACAAGTATTTGACAAAATTAGAAAGAATTATATATAAAAATATCATAATGAAGGAGCGGATTTTGAATGGCATAAATTTCCAAGTCCAGTGGATCGTCCAATTCAAACTTCAATTTTTAGAATCAGAATTGGGTACTCAGAAATAACCCATTCATTTTTGTTAAATAAGAAAGAAAACACGATCTGCGATATATGTAAAGTACCAGTTCACATAAATCATCTCATAATAGAATGGAAAAAATATGAGAATGAAAGGAAAAATGCTAAGTTGCCTTGATCCTTACCCATTCTGTTAAGTTCTAAGGAGTATATGGCCGGTCTTGCCAAGTATATCAAGGACACAAATATGTATAATATATTGTAAGAAAATGTACCGTGTTGCTAACGACCTTTGATGTTGAAACAACACTAAACAAATAAATAAAAAATACGTAAAAATTGTACTTTACATTTTTTACTCTATATTCTTCGGTAGAGTTCAGTGCGGGATGGATTCTTTTTATTTTGTGCACCAATGCACCAATCAGTTTCTCCAAAAGCATACTCAAAAATTATGTTACACATATTCGACTCGCTTTTATCTCGCAGAATGAATTCGTAGAGTTCCCTGCCACGAAATCCGAGCTCGTCTGTATGAATCAGCAGTATTTAGGGCAACAACCGAGGCTTCTGAACGTTAATTAATTCTCCGTTCCTCGCAACGATAATTCCTCGTAGGAACAAATGGCGTTGTTCGACGCGCCGGTGCATGGGCGCGCGCGCACGCACGCACGCCGATCCCGCGGGTGCATTAAATCGGGAATTTCACGGCGAAACGCATCCGCGGAAAAGTGACCGGCCGGTTGCGTCGACTGGAAAGATGAAGTTTCGTTATTACACCAATCGGTGCGTTATAAATCGCGCGAGCAACCGTGAGTCCGCGTTACGGTGATTCACGGTTATAGACGTGCCGTAAATCATTGGCAGCCAGCTTGAAATTTTCCGAATTACGACTCGCATAATTTCGCGGCCGCGCCGCCGCGATATTTCAGCGGCTCGGTAATCCTTCCATTAGTGGCCAGTTTTATGCTAAACGTCCGAAAGAACTGGCTGCATGAACGCCTCCCCGTCCGACATCGTTCATGCTCGCCGGACGAATTCCAGGCAAACAGGAATACAGTTTATTGTTCCCAGCTCGTCGTTCCTTGATCCGAGGAAGATCATTATGAATTTGGAACATGTGTTTTGTATTTAGTATACAGTCTGCGCGGTGTCCAAACAAACACTTGGGTTCGCTTCGACCGTAAACAACTTGGCTATTACATGTGGTGACCATTATTAAAATTGTCAATTGCAAGAAGCTAGTGTAGATTTATTTATTTTTCTTGACAATAACCCACGGTGTTGGAGGATCGTCTGATACCGCAGAATTTATCTCTTTCCACTCGAAGCCATTTTAACTCCAAAACGAAACATTTCTTCCGACCTAGAATATTTCCCTTCTATATATATTTTTTCAAGCTACACACACGAAAATGGTGCAATTCACTCGTACAATAAGTACAGAAATGTTTAGTAATTTATTGAATACAAAGAAATTAAATAATGTACAAAATATTTTGAATAATGACACAGCAATTTTTAGTGGCGCCTTAAAATCGCCATTCGAGAGTTAAATTCTTACGAAATTATTCTTTCCAGTCATTTTTACGCATGATTAGTTGAATCAATTCTTTCTAATTGATTTCCTTATTGGACTTAATATAAAAATAGTTAACGAATAGTTATTAACTAGCTATTAACGCATTCGCGGGCACAAATGCTATAGCATTCATTTTAATAGTGATGCAAAATGACGTGAATGCTGTAGCATTCAAATTTTAAAGCCAATTTTTATTCATTTAATTTTATAAAACCTTAAGTTTTTGTAGTTAATATACATTTCAAATTGAAATTTGTTTTTGTAATTAATATACATTTCATTTGTCGTTACTGATGACAGCTAACTTATTATTATTGTTTATTTCTAATCAGATTTCGGATAGTACAAGTAGTTTCCAGAAGAATTGCCTGTTCACTTTTGCAGCTCACTAAAATTTTTACTGTCCGTAAACGTGTTAGCCCTTAGCACTCGAAAAGCGACTGTAACGCCGCTAAAAATTGCTGCATCATTATTCAAAATATTTTTTACATTATTAAATTCGTTTGTATTTAGTAGATTCTTAAACATGTCAGAATTGTGCGAATAAATTGCACCGTTTTCGTCTGTATAACAGGAACAAAAATTTATCCAAGGGAAATATGCTAGGTCGGAAGAAGTGTTTTGTTTTGGAGTTGAAATAGCTTCGAGTGCAAGTGGTTGAACAAATGAGAATGTACATGCAGCTTGTTTCTAACGTTCGGTCCAAACGGGATTCGGTCCTACAGTCTACGGGTTTTTGAAAGTTCATGAAAAGAGGAGGCCACGTGGAATGATCCAGCGGCGGGGATCGAATCGATCATTCCCTGTCAGAAGAATTACAGAGGAGGCCAGACGGAGTGACAGTAAATCACCGAGCAGGACAAAGAGTTCGATACATCGACGATACTTCATGGTGTAAGGGGTAGCGGAGGAGGGGAAGGGGTGGGGGGTTGGTGGGTGTCAGCGTCACGGATCGGATCGAGGAACGTCGAAATAAGGGTTTCCTTGGATTTATCACCTTGTCGGGCAGGTGATTGGTCGCCGGTGTACCGGAAAGCGTCCCCGCGAAATTTGATTCTCGAGATATCCCGCGTTTAAACGAAATCTCCTCTCGATGACGTTGGCGTCGCGTGCGCGAGCGAGCCCGGGCTCCCTCCCTCTCGAGCTGTAAATCAGCGGAACAATGAACCCGGCCAGTAAACGTCCACCTCGATATAATTTATTTCCGTGCGCGAGCGAGCAAGCGATAATTAGCCCCGACACCGTGGCACCTTCTCTCGCGGAGCGGGAACTATAGGTCGCGATTTTTTACGGCGAGATCAGGTGCCGCGCACGGTAAAACGATGCATCGTTGCATTGCGCCAACGGTGCGTGCGCGTGTATGTGTGTGTGCGAGCTGTGCCCGTGTCGATGCATCATCAGCCGCGGCCGCATCGACGACTCGGACGTAACAATTCGTAGAAAGCATTCATCATCCGGTGACGCCTGCCGATAGATTACGCTGATAACAACCGTGATGAATGTTAAGGTATCACCGGGGATAATTAAGTTCGCCCGGCCGACGAATTAATTAATGAGCGAACGATACACGCACGGCACCGGGTCAGTGATTTATCCGGAACTTTCTTTATAGATCGGCGGGGCGGTGACGGGCCTCGCTATAGGTCAATTAGCGACGATTAGACCGCGGATTCTCATGAAAAATTCAAATGGCAACAATTGCAAGAGACAGCAGTCGTTTCAAAGTTTTTCTTCTTCCGTTAGTTATCCTAATAAGTTGGATATAGCTCATCGACATTCTCGAGTTACTTTTATATTTGCATCGTTTGAAATTTCAGCCTCTTCTTTTTGTTATGAATGCTGAAAATTCGCGGTCCGCCGATGATAATAAATTGGACTTGTTCGGCGATGGTTTATTGTTACAAGTTTTATGGGAGCTTTTGTGTAGAGGCCATTTTTGTAAGCATTTTTCAGTCGAATTTTACTTGTTGAAGTTCTACGTATTTTCATGCGTTGCCTATTGTTTGAATGTATTATGTATACGAATGAATTAATGACTCTCACAAATCAGTCAATTATAAGCTTGCTTTAAATTTAAATTTGTTGCCAGCTTCGTTAGTTACCTATCTGTTGGTCGGATATATGTATAAATAATAATGGGAATTGTTTTGAAGATTTGTACGTATTTCAATATTTCTGAAATAAACAACAATTTTATGAAGAAAGGACCACGAATTAATTTGTGCACCTAACTGTATTTTTTGATTGTTTACGACTGTATTTTTGCAACACCGCGTTCACTGTTGGATATTAATGTAGAAAATGATACTTTGACCAACTAAAACATATGTATTAATATAATGTTTATTTGTGTTTCAGGTAATGTCTGGTTGAATATCCATCACTTCCCGAGCGAGAAAAAATAATTATGGCTAACGGACCGCGAAGGATTAACACTAGACCTACGGAGCGCTGAAAGTAACTATTTTAGAGTAACTATACTTCACAACTCAATGTAATTTGACAATAACCCTAGGGATTCTATGGATTTACGACAAAATTGAGTGGGTGAAATTGAAAACTTAAAAGAACTTAGGCGTATCGGTATATTCATGCTAAACTTATTGACACGTTGGACGAAACACGCTATGAAATTACTCAAAAAACGATTGTCATAAAAGTAGCACCATTGAATATTAATCTACTACCGTTGAAATTACCTAGATTACAGTGCATGGTGAGAACTTTGTTATCGAGTAATCAACAATTGCTATTAATAGCACCGATTGCTTCGATAAATGAAACATTTTTGACCGTATCTTGCAGGCAATGCAAAAAATTTGTATTTTGTACAAAGTCCGTAGCCTGATAATAACAATAAGCTTAACATTTCTTTCAAAATCGATGTAACGAGTCTTCGCTATCCGCAGCTCTCGAACGAACAATCTCATAATCGGCTTGCATCCGCAAAGCCATGCCATATAAACTTTTACTGCTCATTGTACCTGCTCACTTGCACCACGTCCTCCTTACGAGACAAAAAAAAAACAGCAAGAATGACCACCACCGCAGTGCGTACACGTCCAAAAACGAAAGAAGCAAATCCTCTGGTGGTCGAGATAGCAAGAAATCGAGTCGGCATGAGTATGAAACGACCGTCGAAAAATCGGGCCCGCTAATTATCGACCAAATTTGTCCAGAATTCCTGCTCGATCCTTCCCCCGTCTCTCTTTCTCTCTCTCTCCTGTGAGAGCAGGAGCGATAGGAACACTTATCGCATTCGTGCCGGTATGACCTAAGTTAGGTATGTACGTCGGGGCTGGCCGCTCGAGAGAGGACGCAGAGCATCGCTGACTCCCACTCTCTTTCTCTTTCTCTCTCTCTCTCTCTCTCTCTCTCTCTCTCTCTCCTTCTTTCTCGGTTTTTTCTCTTTCCTGTTCTGGTTCGTCGGCTCTTGAAACCGCTATCCTTCTCGCTCCGCATCGCTCGTATGTTTACTCGTCGTTACCATCGTCGTCGCCGCTTCTGTTCCTGCAGTGGCTCTTTATACTCGACCACACGCACACACTGGCCTCTCCTATCTGTCTCTTTTTGTACGTGTGTGCGCATGCTCGTTTATGTGCGCGTACGCTCGTGCATGTGTGCACATGCACACTAGCCTCTCCCGTCTCTTGGTATCTGCGTGCACGTGGACGTCTTCGCGTACGTGCACATGCATTCGCGGAGGTGTGTGCACGTCCGTGAACGCACACACGAGCCTCTTCCGCGTCTCTGTATCTGTCTCTCTACGCGCGTGTTCGAGTGTTCGTGTAGGAATTTTATATGTATACGAACAGAAGAAATTCATATGTGCACGCACATACACAGACACACACACACACCTCTTCTACGTCTCTCTGCGGAGACGTTCGTGTTTTGCACATGAACGCGTGGATCAGTACGCGTCGGTGCATGGCTGTGTACGTGCGTTCGCGAGTGTACGCGGCCGCTCGACCGCATTTGGATCGGCGCACGATTCATGCGACGGCGCGGCGGGTCACTCTGCACGCGTGAGCGTGAACACGAGCGCGAGTGCATCCGATATGCATCCGCGGATAGGCGCGCTCGCCCGCCTGCAACATGCAACTGCAACGCCGACGGTGGCGGCGGTGGGGATGTATGCAACTGGCCGCGAGGAAAGCGCGTTTAGCGCAGACACGCGTGTTTTGGATACGCACGCTCCCGATCTGTTTGTGCTCGCCGCCGGTGAGCACACATGGGAACAGAGGTAATTAGTATGAGCGCAAACATCCGAGGTTTTTGAGGCGAGCCGCAACCGGTAGCTAGCCCCTCATCGAGTGTCATTCGGCCTGCGCGAAAGTTCCTCCGTCTCTCTCTCTCTCTCTCTCTCTCTCTCTCTCTCTTCCCCTCACCCCCCACCACCGTCACGGTATGTGGAACCACTTTCGTTTTGGATGATCGAGAGACCCGCATTAGAGACTTTCTGCTCTTTTCTTTTGATCTTGTTTGCTTTTCTGCGGTTGGTTTTTGTGAGGTGACAGAAATAATTATTATTGGTGTCCACCTGGGGGCTCTGTGTTTAGGCGAATTTGAAGACAGGTGTTGAAACTGGCAGACTCATTTTTGGCATTCGGGTTCTCCGAGTTGCTTCTTTCTAGAAATATTTTTGGGAATTTTATGGGTTGACACTTTGTAGTCTTTACCATTTGCTATATTGGATCTTTGTAATTATTATATCTTTAATTATTAATGACTAATTATTAATTATTTTCTTTTTAATTGTTATATCCTTTAACGTTGGTTTAACAGCAGAGATCATTAGCAACGTGGTACAATTTAACAAATTACGACTTAAGTTACAATTTAATACATTACTGCGACGGTGGTTATGCGTGACACACTATTCTTCGTTCAAGTTCAATAAATTCATTTTTATGAATTTATTTTTTTGAATAACCGAGCAATAAATACGACTGACGTATATTGCTTTGTAACAGTGACAAGGCTGTGCCCATTCAGACTTCATACAACTTTTATTGTAATATGAGCTTCAATGAAGAGGTTCGTGAAAAAATTTCCGATGAAAACATTTTTACAATTTCAGTAATTGTAAAAGAATCAATTAGGAACCAGTCATTTTGACTACTCATAACAATTTTGTCTCTTCAGTTTCGGTTTTATTAATTAAACTGTTTTGATTTTGTGGTGAAGATTTTTAGAATTATGATTCGGCAGTGAATGTGTTAAACTACTTGATAGTAGCATGTGTATGTTAATATCT
The DNA here is from genome assembly GCA_028454255.1 of Halictus ligatus. Lineage (NCBI taxonomy): Eukaryota > Metazoa > Arthropoda > Insecta > Hymenoptera > Halictidae > Halictus > Halictus ligatus. The sequence goes on along the minus strand of CM052145.1, from coordinate 7,002,498 downwards.
TATAAAAGAATAAAAGATTTGTCGTCTTTAGAAATTGGTCTCCGTGTGTCTTGTATTTTGCGGGGATTCTGGTGAACATTTGTCCAAGCAAGTATTTTCTAGCTACTTTCAATCATTGCCTCTTTGTGCGGCATACATTTAGGAGTCGTAGAATGAGTATGTCAACGATGAAGAATCCCGAAGAAAACTGCTTGGTCACTAACGACCGGTGCAAGTTTTTATTTCATAGTGTTATGATCCAGAAAACAGTTGTAATCGGTATTCACTGTTTCACCGTGATTTACATTTCAAATGAGTCGTCTGCTGCACCGCGGTGTTACGTTGTACACCTATTAAGCAACGATATAATTACAATATTACGCAACCCGCGTCAACAACGATGATTAACGACCGATTTTAGTCGAGAAAAGAAATGGAATTCCGATTTACTAATCTATATACAATGTTAATCCAACCACGTTCCGACTATTAATAGCGCGGTATAGGGATCAGATGCACAGTCATCGAATTAGTTGCTTCACTATTGAACAATTAGGGGTTTCAGTGGACACTTATCGGGGCAAGAAGATACTTTTTGATTCACAGCCAGTTTTAGTCGAGAAAAGGATTTCCGTTTTACTAATCCGTATACTATTTTAACCCAGCCATGTTACAACTATTAATAACGTGCTATAGGGATGAAATGCACAATCATTGAATAAGTAACTTTACTATTGCACATTTAGGGGTTTTAGTGGACACTTATCGGGGCAAGTACGCATTTTTTGATTGACAGTCGATTTTAGCCGAGAAAAGGAATTTCGATTTGTTAATACATATGTATTGTATAGCTTCGATCTAACGATGAATTAACTATTAACACGATGACCTCCACGTCGGTCATACGTGTATTTTATCACATGAATATTACGACCTATTGCAATTATTCAGTGAAGAAATCAGTTTTTATATAACGCCTTTTTCTTGCAATCAGTGCAGACGATTTTCATTTTGCATAAAGATCTGCTAAGCTTTATCTGTGCAGTTTATGTACTTTATGAGATTTTTGCGAGGCGATCGCTCAACGGCCAACGTGTTAATGTCGGGGTGATCAATAATACGCTCGGTCATCGTACAAGTGACTTCCCTCTTGGCGGAGTTATCGAGAAGTGATCGAGGATACGTCGGATCTGGGCACGAATTAGAAAGAGTCTCGCGTTAAATGGACACGCGTATCAAAGGACAGCAGATAAACGATTCGCATGCGCCAGCATCGCGGGACACGTGACGCTCGCGCGTCCATTGGAAGATCGTATCGTCTGACTTTACATGTTCCACCTACCTAGAAAGTCATCTCTCATCGCCTAGCTTTACATATGTGCGCGAGCCGGGTTTCTGTGCGAGCACACGTACCTATCTCGGCTCGCCTTCGCGCTGCAGGACGATTCAGAGAGACGAGTGAATCGAATCAGGATTCCTTTTGCCCCGACTCTCGCCAGTGATCCTTTCAAGAAACTTTGAAAGTTATTAAGAGGAGAGCCGCCGTCGCCGCCGCCGCCGACGACGCCGACGCCGCGCGCTCTACACCGAGAGATCATTAATACATTGATTGCCACTTGAATCGGCTATGAGTGACACAATTTGCGGCAAGCGGACGTCAAATTAACCGGCGATTTATAAAGTGAAATTCTGTTGCGAAACAAGGATGCTCCGGCTTATGCAATGCTCCGTGGACGCGGTGTAAAATGCAATTTTTCGAGCCGGATTAGGCGACGCCCGGAGCTTAGCGCGGGGGATGATCTAGTTACTAGAGCCAATCGTATAAATTGATATCGAAACAATCAGGTTTTAAATGAAATCCTAGCTACTCGGAGTTCTCGATATTTTTGTACGATGTATGGATAGTAAACTGATGAACACGTCGATGACATGTTTTCCTTGCTAACATTGATATACTTATATCGAAGGAATCACTGTTTGTGACAAATGTCCGACCACTGCTCTCTTCAAGGATGAAAGTAAGGGTGAACTTGTGACTCGGAAGCTTCAGTATTTCAGATTCTCTGTATGAATATTCGTCTTGAAAGCTGTTACTTGATATACAGTGAATTCTCGATATATGTCAACACTACGGGTCTTGTCGGCGTCATGTATCGTCCAGGAGACATACTCTAGCCGTGTTATGTTTACACTCCTCGACGTCCGAGGTCGCGACTCCTCACGGGGTGTTTCCCGTGATAGTGGGGATAATTCCACGACGTTTATCATCCAGGCTTTGGCGACATGTCTAGAGAAATCACTGTAATGCCTGAAGAATGGACGTTCGAAGCCAACAAGCTCGGCTAATAAAATGAACTTTGGAATCTGTTTTAGATTTGTGGAACCTTAACTGTAAATAAGAAAAAATCTCTCGCCCAGAAGCGTATTGTATTCGAGCTTAAAAGCACTCGGGGCCGCGTTAGCTCGTAAATAATCCGTTCGGAGATCGTGTTTTGTGTTTACAATCGCGAAGGGATAGCGAAACGGCGATTAATAGTCGGGACTATCCATCGCGCACGTTGTTTATCCAACGAAATCCGCGCGAAGGGAGCTATAAAAGAGAGAAAGGGGTGGCCCGGAGAGGTCGGAGGTTGTTCAGATCTTCTCGGAGATGGAGCAATCTTTGAATATGTTTCCCGGGAGGGCACTATATAATCTGGAAGGATGATCGACCTTGCGCAAGGTGATCGGAGATCGATGGTAACCGAGGATTCGCGTAGGTGGGGCGGCAGGGGGGATCGATGGAAATTTGCGAGTCGTCCTGCCAGCTTTTTTGCGGTTCGTCTGGATCGACACGGGTTACGCGTCGCTATGCATTTGTCGAGAGAGAGAGAGAGAGAGAGAGAGAGAGAGCATGCTTCTTCTCGAATCCATATGCAAGGCACCTGGGTTTTATTCAACGATTGCTTCCTCTCCATCTCGATCTCCGCTCCTCTGAACACCGTGCAACCCGTTATCGACACTCGAAAACCTCGGGAATTCTTTTCGTCGGAATTTCGCGGAGATTGAGCACTATCGGCGATTGTTATCCGAGTGGTCCCTGTCGTTCTCGCGATATTTCAGCGCATCACACACTCTCGAAAAGATGTTGAACGCGTGCGCGCTTCGTTCCGCTAGCCTCCGTGTCCACCTGAAGTGTCAAAAACTGTTCGTCTCGGAATTAGCTGGGTGCTAGTCGCGATTCGAGCACTTCCCGTCAAAGTCGCTGATATCTGCTTCGAACCTGTCAGCTGCGTATGACCCTCCATCGAATAAAATGACTCGCTGTTTACGTTGAAATTGTTGCCGCCAACTAAACTAACGTAACGTTTTGACGTTTTAAAGTTCTCGAGTCGACGACGAAACGAAGAAAACCAACGAAGAAATTGAAAAGCGACCAGCGCGATGAATAAATTATTCGAAAATTCTCAGCACTCGTAAAATCAAGCTGTACGCAGTGGTTTGCTGTTGGAATTTATTCCGTAAATGTAGAACAAAATCAATCTATTATTTCTTTAAAAGGTAGGATCGATTGAATCGGCTATTGCTCTGTATATGCATACATTGTATCTTCAGTTAATACACATTGTGTTGTTCCCGGCATGGGACCCTCGATTTTCAATTGTTAATATTGGACTGTTGCTCCTCTGTTTCGATCTCTTGCGTTTCATTCGTAACGTTTCTTTCGCTGGTTAAAGACGTGCGTCACAACGTGCTCCTAGAGTTACTATTCTGATATAAATCTTATTTCGTATTTTATAATAATGTGGTTTCCTTTAATACCCATACTCCCAATACTTGCTAATTTCTTAGAGGAACGAGAGACAATTTGTATCGCCTTTCATGTTCAATTTCTCAGCGAGTCGAAATCAGTCCACAAAAATCAGTGCAATTCCATCGTGCTACCTCACAGGAGCCACGACGCGTAATTGTCCCCGGGCTGGACAATCATTCGCGGGAATTTCACTCTCGAAGCGTTGGATAATCCCAGATCCATTTTGACGTGGCTTGAACTTGAAAGCGTTGAAGCTCGCGCGAGCAGAGCACAATTCCACGGAACAGGGACCCGCTGATAAGATTCCTCTTTCCTATGGTGGTCACCGTGATAGTGTTCGTGTCACGGATCGCGATTTAAATGCCCTCTCGCAACGCAGCGCGGTTACGTCAGCGGGTTGCGCAACGGATATTCGAAAAAAGATCCACGCCATAAAATTGGAGACTGTGCGGCCCGTTTATTGTTATGCAACCGGCCAGTTTACGTGTTAAAACCGCGGGCCCGAACGATGGAAACGCGTGCCCGTGTTTTTAATTGGCGATTCTATTCTCGTTTCGGACAAAGCCACGCTCCGGCGCTGGAGAGCTGGAAAATGACGCGGCCGTTGCGGGGAGATCAGTTTCCGCGGGAGACAGACGCTAATTGACGTGCAAGATCCGGTCAAGAAAACCGATTCACGGTGTAACCGCTGCTCGCTTTTTCGACAACCGGGAATTATTCATGCGACCGGGCTATATGCGATCGCTGTGCAAGTCGCGAGAAGTGAACGTGTATTCTGGGACCGCGAGTGCTATTCGAGACGCTCGTTTTGTTGAAGCGATTAACTCGGGAAAAGGAGCGGAGCAGATGAAATAGTGTAAGGGGAGTCGGCTCGATACAGATTCTTCAATTTCTCATTTCTGCAATTATTGTTCGGGTTGCGTGGAACAAAGTATGCGAAAGTACTCCTCGAACTTTCCGGTTGTCATACTGTCCGTGAAACTTTTCGAAAAACGCGAAATAAGATATAAAATATTTGCAAAGCGTGCCAGCTGCTCCAGTGCGGGACATTTTGATACATTTTGTTTCTCTACTTAAAGTCTATTTTCATTTCTCATATGTTAGTTATATCGGTTACGTAATACAGACCTAAATAGTTATTTTTATTCAAAGTCATCAACTTTCTCCGGTCTCCTCCTCTACAATAGTTTCTAAAAGATATTTCTATTCCGTTTTTCGGTTCAGTGACATTTGTGATATTGGTGATATTTGATTCTTGAGGAAACTAATTTGAAATGGAAAAAATTGAGCATCGGTGAAGTGCTTTGACTGTAAATGGCCGAAACGAGTGGATCGTTCCGTATCTGGAATCGATTTTTTAAATGGTTTTCTGGAACAATCTTCGGAGTCGGCACTCCTGGTATCAAACACACTTCCTCTCAATATTTTCTTTATCTTCAAGAATAAAAGAAACTTATGAAGTGCTAGGACCGACAAAGAGAGAAGAATAGTCCAACGCAATTACCTTTTTACCAGCTGAAAGCCCTCCCAGAGTCAGTGCCAAACTTTCCGCCCAACCAGCATTGTCTGCGAGGGAGTTTTGGCTAGTGGAAAAATAATTGAGTCAAACCAACGCAATCTTCATTAGCCCCAACCACAAAGAGCTTGCAGCATTTTCAAAAAACTAAAAGCAAGATTTGCGAGAAACACTTTTTACATTAATAAGATGATAGGCAACAGGACGACACTTTCAAAGATAATTTCAATAAAACCTTCACCGAAATCGTTTCCAAAAATATATTACACTATAACATGGGCGCATACAGAACCAAAAAGCAGCTTTTTGGAGCTGATCGCTAAAATTAAAAAGAAAGGCATCTTCCAGTGACCTTAACAAAATGGAAATCACCAGGACAGTCGAAACTCGTTTTATGAAACCTGTAGTAAAATCGTTTCCAAATGTGTCCCGAATCCTAACATCAGCTCATACTGAACCAAAAAGCAGCTTTTGGAGCTGATCGCTAAAATTGAACAAGAAAGGCACTTTCCGGTGACAATTATAAAACGGAAGTCACCGGGACAGTTGGAACTCGTTTTATGAAACCTGTAGTAAAATCGTTTCCAAAAGTGTCCCGCATCCTAACATTAGCACATAGTTAAATAAAAAGCAGCTTTTTAAAGCTGACCGCAAAATTAAAAGAGAAAGGCACTTTCCGGTGACAATAATAAAACGAAAATCGCCAGGACAGTCGAAACTCGTTTTATGAAACCTCTAGCAAAATCGTTTCCAAAAGTGTCCCAAACCCTTACACCAGTTAAACAAAAAGCAGCTTTTTGAAGCCGATCAAAGCGATTGTCAGGTCTGCAACAATTTCATGTGTCCGATTCATTGTTGAATGGTTTGTAGACGTCTGCCGGGCCAATTCTACGACTCTCTTCTCGAGCCTCTCCTCGCTCTTTCCGCCCATCCCTGATTCACGACAGCAACGACGATGATTCATGACTCCGTCACCGTGTTTCCTCGTTCGACACGCAGAAAACGGACTACTTTCACGAAGCGAGCATGCCAATCGCGTCGCCGCGCGGATTCACCTCGAGGATCGCCTTTGAAAGTATTTTTTTCGGCGTTTATCGCGAGATCGCTGATCCACCGACGATACCGGGACTTCTCGGAACGATTTGGGTGCGCCAGACACTCGGCTATTCCCGCTTAGGCGATCCGCTATCGGGTACGACCGGTCAATTGTCTTATTTTTCGCCACCGGGCGCAGACTTTGCTCGTTGGAGATTCTCGAGAGGCCTTAGATCGTGCAAATCCTCGGAGTCCCCACGAACTGTGCAGAAACAGTGCCGAATTTTTCGAAAAATTTCTTACAGTTTAACAGTAAGTTACAGTTTTTTAGGACAGCGGTGATAGCGCAGCTAAGTGATACATTGTTTCTTCTGTGTTTGTATGCTAAGAATATCCGAGAATAATGGTTCACTTATTTTTCGCTATGCGTTCTACAGTTTATTCTAGACGACTAAGCTGTCGTACGTGGAAATAGCGTATTTATTGGGTATATATACCACATATATGTGGAGATAGTTGTATAAGCCTACAGATATAATTGAACTGTTTTTATTCGACAGCAAAAATGCTTTGCCGTATGAAGAAACACGACACATGAATTAAATGAATTAGTTACATTTAGTATTGAATTTATTAGCGCTCGCAAGACAGATACTTTTAATGTATGCATGGTATGGCTCCAATTATTCAAATTCTTATGTATCAATTCATTCTTCACATATTCTTACGTTTGTTCTTTCGTCGAAATCAAAATCTTGTCAACTGAAAATTTTTATGGATCATCTGATTTTACAAGATTTAAATGCCGTTATACTCTCATTCGTAATGACATATTTTAAACAGATGCGCTTCGAACCACAAAAAGAAAGAACAAAAAGCTACGAAGTACTCAAAGAAGGGAACCGTGAATTTTCGGGCTGCAAAGCGTAGCGAGTATTAACAAAAAGAGTTCCTTAATTACTTATTAAGGAAGTAAACTCAAGTTTTGCCATTCCTCGACGTGTCGGCGCAAAGAAAAGTGAAAGTCGGCTACATCGGTGCGTTAATAGTAACAAATGGACTCGGATGCGTAATTAGCACGAGCACGGGTAATAAAGCAGCGAGTTCGCCGTACGTAATAATGTCGCAAACGTTTGATTTGTAACTCCTACCGAAGGGCCCGCTCTTGAAAAATTTCAACCGCCTTTTCGACCCTGCATCGTCGATTAACAGTCCCCGGTGATCGAGAGTGCTCGCAAGCGATGTGGACTGCTATTAACTTCGACTTAATTTCGCTATCAATTTCGACGTAAATAAGCGGCCAGATAAGATCTCCGTGTCCAGTTAAACAGTACCGAGCAGCCTCGGAAGCAGATGGCTGCCTCGATGGTTTTCTTCTTTCTTCGAACGGTTTTCGTGACTAGCTCGAAAGTGCCAGCCATTCTAAGTAATTTAGAATGCACCGAACGGAACAAGATCGAACAGATACGGACTCATCACGTTTTAATGAAATTAAGACGTTGATTTCTTCGACTGCGGAGCCAACTTGCCGTGGCCCCTTCGAGCCCGGCGAGCCGATCCTCGCTTGAAATTCCCTCGGCTGTTTCGCAGACGGACGCGACGGTGTATGTGGTAAAGAGACGTAACGATAAGCTCGTAGCGTTGCGTGAAAGTATTACAACCTCCTTTCTCCTGTTCGATGCTCCAGCTCTCTGCGGAAGATCGCTCGACGTCGGTATAAAGTCGTTTGCCGATGAAGATCGTTCGAAACAACGCTCGCACCATCGATCTCCCGCGGGCTGATTAATTCCTCGAACCCCTACCGGGATCTCTGCGGAGCCTCGCGATCTCTGGAATACAGGAAAACGTTTGTAATTCCACGATTTCACTTCTGAGGCAAGCAAACTTTCGTTTTGTAGCGCGTTCTTCGCTGTCACCTCGTGTATGTGCGCTCGCGTTCGCGCGCGCGCACGCGATCGGATCCTTCGGTCGAGTGTAGAAATTCGTTCCTGTTACGATAGGTTCGGATTAAACGACTATTATCGAGACACTTTCACATTTAATACGGTCATTGATACGTTGATCACGTGTATACGATAGAGATCTTCATTCAAGCTCGGAAATTCATTTGTATTGCGATCGATTTAAGCAAATCGACTTTTATAAGGCTCTATCCCTTCTTCAATGGGATAAACAAATAATTCCCAGGATACATGGGAATATAATTTTGATCTTGAGAGATGTTAACGCATCAACTACTTAATTTTTGGTTGTACAAAATGGTCTCGGAGTTATTAGGTCTACCGGAAAGTTCTGTCCGTTTTTGAATTGAAAGAAAATAACACACTTTTCATACATTTAATAATATGATCTGTTGAGTTGAACTCAGCTTCTCTGCAATCTCCGATGTTGTGAAAAAGGGATCTCGCTCTATCATAGTCTTGATAATGTCGTCATCGATCAAAGGTGGCCGTCCTGAACGTGGCTTGTCACTAAGGTCGAAATCACCTGCTTCAAATTTTTCAAACCATCTTCTGCACGGTCTATCAAAAACTGCATCTGCTCCAAAAACTTTCACTAAATTTCGACACGCTTCTGTAGCATTTCTTCCTTGTTGGAATTCGTATAAAATACAGTGGCGTAAACGAGCTTTATCGGTAGCCATGTTTTCACGATCGCGTCTCACTTAATAAAGACATGAGACATCTTTGTTTCAGTTTATTTAGGAGAGTACATCTGTGTAAATTCAATGATAAAGAGAGATAGTCACATATGTCTCAAATCAACATGTGCATATGGATTGAAACTTGAAGTGACACTATCGGACAGAACTTCCGGTAGACCTAATATTTCTGAAAACAGTGAATTCTCGGTATATGTCAAGAACACCGGTCTTGCCAGCGTCATGTATCGTCCAGGAGACATATCCTAGCCGTGTTAGGTTTTTGCTGCCCCTCACGGGGTATACCCCGCGGTAGTAGGGATAATTCCACGACGTTTATCATCCAGGCCTTGGCGACATATATAGAGAAATCACTGTACACTGTTTTCGTGTGAGGCATAGAAACGAGAAATATATAGTAATTGCAGATGAAGACTGAAATCTAAAGAGCCTAAACTGTGTACGCGCGCGCACAATGAGACAAAAACCTAGAAGCCGGCAGATAAATAACAAAAATTGAAACACACGTACAGTAACGAGCAAAACGGAGTCTACACTATTTGAGGCAACATAACTTTTTAAAAATTAGATTAAATGACTTGAGTGTTATTGAGAAGTTAGAAGGATTGGTTTATTCGACGAGGTGTACAAAATTTTTGAAAAACGTTTGAATTGGTCGGAATTGCAAAAGAAATAGTAAAAGTTGGTTTTTGTAGCTTTTTTATCTGAGCCTGTATTGAAAATTTAAAGAATGTATTTGATTCGCCCGAATAAATTATATACGTGCTGAAAATTTCACCGATATTGGTTAATTCGTTTACGAGTTATGAACGCTTAAAAGTGGAAAAATTTCCATTTTTCACGATTTTCGACTTAAAATCGCACTTTTAATCGTTTATAACTCGTAAACAAATTAAACAATCTCGATGAAATTTTCAGCATGGATATAATTTATTCAAACGAATCAAACACATTTTTTAAATTTTCAATACAAGCTCAGATGAAAAAGCTAAAAAAACCTACTATTTCTTTTGCGATTCCGACCAATTGAACCTTTTTTCAAAAATTTTTTACGCCTCGTCTAATAAACTAATCTTTCTAACTTCTCAATAAGATTCATGTCATTTGATCTAATTTTTAAAAAGTTATGTTGCTCCAAATAGTGTAGACTCAGTTTTCCAACGCACAAAATGAATGATTTCTTCCTCTGTTCGAGTCTTAACAAAACAATCTCCGGAACAACTAGCTCGGTCTGAACGGTTCAAAATTTTCTTCAGAACATTTAGAGAAACTGGAGACTCGTTTCTGGTGCGATCTGCAGCGAGCAGCGTCCATAAATCACCGGCGTCGAAACGTGTCGAGTTATTAACCGCGCTCGATAGCTATGAACGTCGGAGCGTGTAATTAAATGATATACAGCATTAGGAAGAAGTCGCGGCCCGCCGCGCCGGGCAATTAAATAATACTTCGAAGGCAGCTTCCCGTGCTTTCTTTTTTTCCTCTCGAATGATCGAGGTCGAACGAGGAAAAACCCTGTGCTCGACCAGACGGTCGGGTTTCGACGAGCGACGCCGCTAATGTGCTCGACGGCGACGGGTGAAAGCGACGTTTGAAAAGGTAATGATCGCCGAACGAGCCTCTCAGCCCGTTCCAGCGATCGCGGGCTTCCGATCGTCGATCTCGGGGACTCCGCGATATCTGTCGCGATCGATAGCGGTTCGCCTGAACGCCGAAATTCTGTTCACGCTTGTCAAATGAATTACAAGGCAAGAATTGTGTTTCCTCGTCGGAGGATGAAAATCGAAGCGGTTGCGACGCTACGGAGGAAAATCCTGCACCGCGCCGAAGCCCTCGATCGCTCCCGGATCAATTATCCCGGCCGCGAATCTTGAAAATAATAATCCCCCGTCGGAATAGACTCGGCATTCCATCTCGCAGAAAACCGTAACGCATCCTCGAGGACTTGGCCGGGGTCCAGACTCGCCGGGGGTGTCTCGCCGAATTTCCCATACATATACTGGCCACAGAGACCGAGCGAGAACGAGGGCTCGGCCTCTTCTATTTCGTCGTCGCGAGGTCTGAAAAACTGTCTGAAGGATAGCGCATTCGGCTGGGTTCTCTCTCGCATCGGTCAGCTTTCTTGCTTAAAAAGGGAGGAAAAACGAAAGAGACAGACTGGCGAAGGGGTTCGGGCGACTCGGCGTTCTTCGGCCACGGTCCACGAGCAACGACACCATCTCTCCTCGCTACGTTTTTGCCCGGAGGAACTCTCCTCTCTGTCCCTCTCTCGGGGAACGCGAGATTCTCTCTCCTCTCTTCATCTTTCTTCTCCATGCGTCTCTCTCTCTCTCTCTCTCTCTCTCTCTCTCTATCTGGGCTCTTTTGCTCGCGAGCTTTGGAAACGCAACGGGACGGAGATGGAGGGGGCAGGAACTCTGCGTGCGCGAGAGAGACGGACGAGGAACTCTCTGAGAAAGAGGGGGGGCACTTTCTGAGGGGAAGAGGGGGGGGATGGGGGGGGGGGGGGGGGGGGGTGGAGGACGAAGAGAGGATCCGCGCGTCGCAGACACCTGCAGTTCGGCTCCCAACGGTGAAAGAGAGAGAGAGATGGGAGAAGGTCGGGGCTCCGCGCAAAGAGAGTCAAGATCGTGGAAGCAACAAAGAGGACGATAGGGGCCGGGGGGAGTGGGAGAGGAGGCTCGAGCGGACCAAAAGACGATGCCAAAGAGACGACGAAACGAAGCAACGCGAAAATGGCTCCCGAACGATACCCGGCCAGGGACCCTCGCCAGTTTCGAGCGAAATTACCAGGACCGGCGCGCATTCGCCGTGCCCGGTTCGCCCGGTTATTTACTGTAATTTCATTACCGTCGCGCGCGCTTTCGCCGCGGAACCAAGCGGAGCGGCGCAGAGCGGTGCGGACCCGACGCCATATCGCCGGACTTTGTATGAAGACGCCCGCCATTAACCTTTGTTTTCGGAGCCGCGGCGCAGTTCAAATATTAGTGCCGAGGTTATTATTAATTCTCGAATTAGACGGCCGCAAATTAAATTACACCGCGGACCCCGGCTCTCACCAGCTGCGTAACCGGCAGCCGCTCGCGCGCGTTATTAATTTTTCGATTACGCTCTGTGTATGGTCTGGGTATTCATATGAAAATCACTGTCTTAATGCGTTTGAGAACTCGCATGCGGGCATCTCGCTTGATGCCCTGCCCGTGCTTTTGTCAAAATTTGATGGTATAGCATTGTCGAGGGCCGTTGAAGATCCTTCTGTTTTAGTTTCGGACGATTGCGAAAGAGGGATGGGAATTTGCACGAGATTAATACTGTGGTGGCTTTCATTTTCCAGAAAGAGAGAATTTGGGAGTGGTATTTTGAGGATTATGTGGTACGGAAGTTGTCTGATGCTCGGGAAATTCAATGAGCAAGCTTTTCATAGACGATTGAATAGACCTGAAGAATGTTGAACGATTCTATCAATGTATTTAACCCATGATTATGAGTCACCCGTGATTAAGCTTATTAATAATTATGTCAATTCACATGTAAATTAATTGTAACGCGTCGAAACACAACTCGTCGAATTTCGTACTTTCAGCACATCGAACTTTATAACGCGTCAAAGTAGAACATATTGAGTTTTCCACGAGTCGAATACGAAAATCATCAAACTTGATAGGCTTAGAAATTTCAGCGCAACAAATTTTACAACGCGTCAAAGTAGAGCATATCGAGTCGTCAACGCGCCGAATTTGGAAATTATCGAACTTGGTACGCACAGAAATACGAGCGTATTGAAATACAATTGAGTGTGCAATGCGCCGAATTTGGAATTCGCTGAATTTGATACGCTTAGATATTTCAGCGCAACAAATATTACAACGCGTCAAACTGGAGCGTATTGAGTTTCTAACGCGCCGAATTTGGTGCGCACAGAGTTCCTAGAGCATGGAAATACAACATTTGAGTTTGCAACGCGCCGAATTTGATATGCTTAGATATTTCAGCGCAACAAATATTACAACGTGTCAAAGTAGAGTACATCGAGTCGTCAACGCGCCGAATTTGGAAATCACCGAATTTGGTACGCACAGAAATACGAGCGTATTGAAATACAATTGAGTGTGCAACGCGCCGAATTTGGACTTCGCTGAATTTGATACGCTTAGATATTTCAGCGCAACAAATATTACAACGCGTCAAAGTAGAGCATATTGAGTTGTCAACGCGGCGAATGTGGAAATCACCGAATTTGGTACGTTTTGAAATTTCAGCGCAACAAATTTTACAACACGTCAAAGTAGAGCACATCGAGTCGTCAACGCGCCGAATTTGGAAATTATCGAACTTGGTACGCACAGAAATACGAGCGTATTGAAATACAATTGAGTGTGCAATGCGCCGAATTTGGAATTCGCTGAATTTGATACGCTTAGATATTTCAGCGCAACAAATATTACAACGCGTCAAACTGGAGCGTATTGAGTTTCTAACGCGCCGAATTTGGTGCGCACAGAGTTCCTAGAGCATGGAAATACAACATTTGAGTTTGCAACGCGCCGAATTTGATATGCTTAGATATTTCAGCGCAACAAATATTACAACGTGTCAAAGTAGAGTACATCGAGTCGTCAACGCGCCGAATTTGGAAATCACCGAATTTGGTACGCACAGAAATACGAGCGTATTGAAATACAATTGAGTGTGCAACGCGCCGAATTTGGACTTCGCTGAATTTGATACGCTTAGATATTTCAGCGCAACAAATATTACAACGCGTCAAAGTAGAGCGTATTGAGTTTCTAACGCGCCGAATTTGGTGCGCACAGAGTTCCCAGAGCATCGAAATACAACATTTGAGTTTGCAACGCGCCGAATTTGATACACTTAGAAATTTCAGCGCAACAAATTTTACAATGCGCAAAGTACAGCATATCGAGTTGTCAACGCGGCGAATTTGGAAATCGCCGAATTTGGTACGCTTTGAAATTTCAGCACAACAAATTTTACAACGCGTCAAAGTAAAACATATTGAGCTTTCGACGCGGCTAATTTGAAAATCGCCGATTTTTAAATAGAGTTGAACCGAGTTATAGAAATTATAACGCGTCGATTACAAACGCGTAGGAATTAGAACGCGCAGAATTGAGATTTGCACCTGTTCAGGTACAGAGATTCTGATTTCAAGAAATTGCGAACTACAATGAACTTCTAATCATTGCTGCTAATGAAGGGATATCGTGTTTGCTATAGCTTGAATCTACGTGTTCGGTCTGTGGTGTTTACACCGTGCGAAAAGACAGGCTCGAGCATAGGTCTATGACGATTCGAAAGTTTATGCAGCCGGCGACGCTGCCGCGTAGGATGCCGCGCGCATTAATGCTGTTTTTCTCAATGGCAGATTCACGAGCAATGTCGAACTCCGAGGATCGTGGCTGAAGAATGCTGCCTCGACTCGTCAGGCGTCTCCCTCTCTCTCTTTCTCTCTCTCTCTCTCTCTCTCTCTCTTTTTCTCTCGTTCTCTGTCTCACAACGCTCCTTCCCTTCTCTTTCGTGTATTACTGTGGACCGTGGGGCTACCGACAGGAACCAGATTCGTAAACCCAAAAAGTTTGCTCGCCGGCCCTCGCCTCTCGATATCGAAGCGTTATTCCTTTGTTAATTCGAACCGTGTTCCCAAGATCATAATCTCTGCCTCTAGACACGATCGAAGAACAATTACCAGCTCTGTATGAACTCTCGACGCCTCCATTCTGCTTCATTCCATAGAAACAGAATTTTTCCTGTTTCTACGATTAATAAATTCAACGATCTTTTTAATCGTTCGCGTGTTCGAACAGGACTGCGGATCTTTATGTAGAATTTTATAATAAAATAAATTCTCCAGTGAAAGTCACGACACAATGAAAATCTGAATTCGATTTGCATTTTCATTCATAAAAGAATTTCGTCGGTCAACAGAAATACAATACCCAGTTAACCAGTTCTAATATCTGTAATTCAGGTTCGTTCGGATTGTAAAGATCCGAGAAAATATATTCCACAAATTTACTTTTTGGGTACATGTTTAGAAAATGGCTACGAAATTTGGTCAGACATATTCTCGTTGCTTTCCTAAAGAATTGTGAAACAGTCACTCTCAGTGCTCCGTGACTCTCGTGTGAGCAACGTTCCCAAAAAATCTCGCACGTCGTGCTGCATTTTCAACGGCAGGCGTTCCGTCGATATCATGCTCGATTGATTAATCATGGCGAGTCCGTGACGGACGTAGGACAGGCGTAAGTCGAAAAACGTATTTCCCATGAGTGGTGATCTTGAAATATTCGTCGGAGCGAAATTCATCGACAAACCAGTTATTTATGAACCGCGGTCTGAAATATTTCAAGCAGGCTCGTAGCGAGATCTCCCGCTCTCTTCCCCCTCCCCCCTCTCTCTCTCTTTGGTTTTCTCTGTCTTTCCCTTTCTACGGTCCCCTCTTTCTCCTGTCGCTTCTTGTTCCGTGGAGTGGCCAGTGGAGAGGGACGAGAAGTGTCTTTTATCGAGCGGAGACATTCTCTCCTCGAACCACTTCGTCTCCCTCTCTCTCTCTCTCTCTCCCTCTCTCTCTTCTCTCTTTTTCTTCCGCCTCCTCCCCACCGACGAGGCGACGTTATCACGACGCGGCAGCGTTAATTTTCTGGAATTCCCACGTCCCTCCCGAACGATTCCTTAAATAACGCGACAGAAACGATCCGGGCCGTGTAAACCGCTCGAGCACGCCCCTAGCTGGCCTCGCGAAAACTTTGCAGAAATCCGTGCCGACTAGTTCTACCGCTGTTCCGCCAGTTCCTCGGCCATAAATCTTTCATAAGGAAGAACACTCCTGATCTTTTATACATACATTGTTATCGCATCATAGATCCGGCGAAATAACAGCCCACGAGCCGGCTCGAACGTTTCATTATCCTGTTTGCTGTACGACGGAGCGATACAAGGGCGAAAAGATACCGCTTCTGACGGCCAATGAAATTCTAAAGACTGCCGTTTGTCCCGCGAAATCAAGCACAGGGAGAAACTGTTCTATTAGCTTTATTAACTTAAGCTCATACTTCGCTTATTAAACTTACTATTTCACCTTTTCTCTGTTCCCATTTTTCACGAGTACGGTGACATTAATTCTCGGGCGCTTCTTGACGATTTTTGTACACCAATTTGTTCGTACATCTTTAAATCTATTTCTTTAAGATCAACGTGCGTGTTCTTATTGGATCTAATAGAAATAGTCAATGAAATTGGTAAGTCGAAAATTCGAATGTAGACTTCCTCTTAATTTTACCAGCTTTAATTTACCAGCGATTATTTGATAATTTTTTAAAGTCCATGTGCACTGGCTAAGGATTTTTCAATGGATCTTTCAACAGCAATTTTAATCGTAGATCCACAAGTCGCGTAACGTAATTATTTCGTTTGGGATTATTACGCAAACGATATTTAAGCTTCCCTTTCGTACGTCGCAGTTATCGAAAAGTTAACCCTTAGCTCTCGAATGGCGACTGTAAGGCGTCACTAAAAATTACTACATTACATTATAATTACATTATAAAATTTGTTTGTATTTAATAAATTACTAAACACTTCAGTATTGTACAAAAAAATTGGACCATTTTCCTGTGTACAACATGGAAAGAAATATTCTAGGTTGGAAGAAATATTTCGTTTTGCAGTTCAAATAGCTTCGAGCACAAAGGGTTTAATAAGCTAACGGTAGATAAAGTGTTATTTCGCACGTATTTTTCTTAGAGGCCTGCATATACAATGTTTACTCTATATATGTCCCAAATTCCTAGCTGATAAATGTCCCACAACTATTCTAACTTCGCTGTAGTTTTTTACATTCGGCGTGGATCAAAGAATAGTATCTCTTGGCTGATATATGTCCCTGGTTAGACCCGTGTTTTGGACATATATCGAGTAGACACTGTATTTCGAAAGGGTGGAAACAGCCCTTGTTGCGTGATTTTAGCAATAAAAAACTCGTCTACTACCCACACAGGCTCACGAAAATATTCGAACGCCCTTTAAAACAGTATAACTTTTTTTAAATTGCATCAAACGCCCTCACTTTTTTGAGCAATTAGTATTGGGATGACGTGTAAAAAAGATTTTTAAAAAATTGAAATTGCTAGGAATTATAAGAATAATTAAAAAAGGCACTTTTCAAATCTTTTTTATTTGAGCCTGTAATGAAATTTTAAAATATGCGTTTTGTAGGTCTATGTTAGTTATACATATATTGAAAAATCGAAATCTATTGTTATAATCTGTGGATTTTAAGCAGAAACTGACCAAAAGTCGTGAAAAACTACGATTTTCACTATTTTTCACCACTTTTTACTATTTACAGCTCGGGTGTATACTGATCGATTTCGATGAAATTTTCAGCATGTGTACAACTAACATAGATTTACAAAACGCATATTCTAAATTTTCATTACAGGCTCAAATAAAAAAGTTGTGAAAGGTGCCTTTTTTATTTTCTCATGTAATTCTTAATTACAATTTTTTCAAAATCCTCTTTGCACATCATTTGGAAAACTAATTCTTCTAATTGCTAAAAAAAGTCTGGTCGTTTTGTCCAATTTAAAAGATATTATACTGTTTTAACTCTTTGGGGCACGGTAGAATTAAAAGTGTCCCACTTTTTTTTATGTATTTTACAGCCTGGTGGGACATTTCTAGTCTCAACTCGAAATCTTGCAATAGCTGCACTCGCATAGGTTTATATTTCGTCTTTTCTATATGGCACTAATTTTCTATGTGACAATAACAACAAATTTAATTGACTATTACGATTTTGTTATGTTTTTACATGATGTTATACCTTAATAAAAATATACCAATTTTATTATTACTATTATTATATATCGTTTATTTTAAAGTGGTCGCATTAACAGCTAGGTCATTAGCGACTACATTGATTACAATTGAATATAAAAGACAAGGTTAGAGTTAATATTTACATTGTGGTGGGGTACAGCAAAAAAACAATTTATAACATTTTATATATATCAATCGATTTAAAAAGCAAAAGGACGTAAATACCAATTTTGTTTCACTTAAAACCCGATAAAATTCCTGTGCAACATGGGTTTATTTTTCATCTGCAATCCTGTGCCGCAAAGAATTAACACTGGAACGACCTAGCAACAAATGCGACTGACGTATCTTGCTTTGCAACAGTGACAAGACTGTGCCCATTCAGACTTCATACAACTTTTATTGTCATACGAGCTTCAATGAAGAGGTTCATTAAAAACTTTCCGATAAAAAAGACGTTTACAATTTCAGTAATAGTAAAAGAAAAAATTAGGAACCGGTCATTTTGACTGCTCCGGTCGTTCTAGTGTTAAAGGGCGTTCGAATACTTTCGCGAGTCTCTGTATCTACATATACAGAACGTGTCCGCAAAGTTTCATGATTTTTTTTAATTTCCGTATTCGGGATCGTTGAGCGTCATGAGGTCGGCGCGGAAGGTACGCAGGGAACGCCGTCGACGATGGAATCGCGATCCGCCGTTAATCAAATGCGAGGAAGCGCCGACGAGGGACAGGCTCCGTTACCGGGTAGCAGACGAGACGAGCCGGCAATTAGGCGCGCCGAGGGAAAGAGATTGTGCAAATTATTAAGATATCGAGATGTTAATGGCGCGATGTGTTTTATAATAGCCGCGTACCGGCGCGGCGGGAGCGTGCGCGACTACGAGACGCGCAGCAATTATTCGCCCCGAGTAGCCGTAATTCGATTCACAAAGGAAGCGGCGTTCTGTATCCGGCGCGCATCAGTTTTCACCGATGGAAAACATTTTCTCGACGATTCCATCGCCCGTGTAATTTCCCTTGTTCTCGCGTTAGTAAGCAAGGTGGTTGTGTATGAAATGTCCGATCTCAGAAAGCAAATTTTACAAAACGTATCGATCAAGAAACACCATTACAGTCTACGGT
>CM052145.1:6970015-6983451 GCA_028454255.1 Halictus ligatus | reverse complement strand
ATACTCCTAACTACCAAGTCTAGCTAGTTGAAGCTCCCCATCCAGATGGTCACGCGAAACGCCGAAGCTCTAAAGTAGTAGGGACCCCTGTGCGAGTGATGGTTCCGAATGAGTCTTTAGGCGTGCGAAGATCACACAGCAGTGTTATTCGTGACTGCACATCGGTCACGGATTACCCCACTATCAGAGGCTTCGGTGCATACGGGGCGTGGTTTCGCTAGCGCGCGATTCTTGGCACTTGGCTCGCTAAAACTGGCTCGTACGAGCTGTAGCTCGAACAGGTCTGGATCACAATTTCAAGGTAAGCGTCTGCCTCTCGTTCTTACTGACCTGACTCACGCGACGATACGGATTTTTCATCGTTTTTAATCGTCGAACTTCGGCCCCATCTTCGGCGCGGAAAGTTCCTCCAACGACAACCGTGAATCGACAATTCATACTCGAACGGCGACTATTGGAATCAAACAGTCGTCATTTATACTTGAACACCCTGTATTGTGTCAGCTCGTCTCGTAAGTGCGGATTTTATGCACTTCTGGCAAAAATTAATTACAACGTATTCAAATTATTAAGAGAGGAAGTGCATCTTCAATTTTTATTTTGCAGAAAAATCCACAGTCGACTTCCGAGTGCGTTTATGGCAGAAACGAGTTAGAACAATTCAAAATAATGGAAGAATTGAAAGAATTTAAGATCGTTAGTATATCATTTGCAACTTATTAAGATCATTGTAGGAGACTTCCACTGTTTCTTGCAATTAATGTGGGCAATTTTTATTATGTATAAATATCGGCAGTCTACTCATAACCTATGCGAACTTTTCTTCATATTTCTGCAAAGTGAAATAAAAAATCACAATCCTAAGAGCTGTTGTATTTTCTTTAATTTTCCACAAGCTTCGATAAAAAGGATTCGAAGCCAACAATTCAGTCTTCAAGCAATTGCGTTTACTGGCTGACAAAGCATATCTGTGTCTAATCTTCCAAAAATATTTCAGAAAAATCGTACGTCTTACGGGATGATATAATATTTAAAGAAACACTTTAAAATCGTCTATTCTCAGTATTCTATAGACTAGTTGATAAAATGTATAAACGGTCTAGTTTCTATGGATTCATGCAATTCATAGCCGCCAATAATTACAGATAATAAAAAGCTCGATGCAGAATAATTTTAATGAACGTTCTGCTCGTTCTCGTTCATCGCTTTTTATCGACGACGCGGGGCCCCGTTCGGGCTGATGATTTAAATAATGAATCAATCGTACGACAAGAAGTCACAGTTGGTATCGGCTCGCGTTTTATCGCGATCCCCGGATATTAGTATCGCGACAGCTTGCTCTCATTACGAATTAATAATTTATTCACGGCGGTTCTCGCGTTGCGAGGCAATTGTCGCGGCGGAAACAAAGCTGCGTTTTGTTCTTTTTTCTTTTTGCCCGGTTTGCGCGTTCTGTATGCGCGCAATTATATGAGTGTTTTATTCAGCTTATATACTGCGAGAGAGAGAGAGAGAGAGAGAGAGAGAAAGAGAGACAGAGGGAACGAAAGAGAGAAAGAGGAATGAAAATTTTCCCGCTACAGTGATAATAGAAATTTATCGCCCGCCGCGCGTTGAATCGCGGAGCACAAGGGGCACTCGATCTATCAGCGCTCGTAAAAGTTTTCGGGACTTTTCCTGCGAAGCAACGTGTAATTGCTTTCATAATTACGTCGACCTGCTGTACGCTCACTTATTCATTCTTCGAGCGTTTAATGTTTCTTTTTCTCCGCGTACGCTTCATTCGAGGCTTTAATTAATTACGGACTGCGAATCTTCGGGCAAAATGTTGGGCAGCCATTGCAAGAAGCATAGCCATGCAAAATGACTTATCTAATGACTCTTATAAATTTAAAATAGTATATAATAATCTTTTTGCTGTTTCAAGATACACCCATCCATTTTTCTCATAAATCCATCGAATCTGCAGTCTACTCGTGGCCGTTTTGAAATAGGTTTATTGTCAGGAATCAACTGGCATTATTTGTGCAAATTCACGTGCATAGGAATGATTGAAAAATCAAAATTGTTTAAGCAAATCCAAGAAACAACACCTACGATTACTGCTTACAGTTTCTACATGTCACTTTTTTTGCCTGGACCCGTTTTTCTGCCATTTTTCTGCCGTGCAAGAGAATCAACAGTGAATTACCGCACAGTCGTAAAAAATCGCGAGATCCGCGTAGCATGCACAACGCCGCGTAGCATAATTAACAGCTGTCGCAGATTTGATAAGGGATCGTTTAGGGGTGAAGCACGGTTAAACCTGTAAATTGGGTTTTCTCTCGAGGCGAGCACGGTACGACTGAACATCGGGGATGGGTTACGATAAAAATAAATTACGCGATATTTCTTGTCGGCGCGGGGGCTGTGATATTGTCGCGGGGGTGGAATCCTCCGGTTACAAATTCTTTATCGGCCACGGTATCGTACATTTTATTTCGATGTCAGTGGAGCAAATCAATGGTCGAGCATTAAACCGTTCGAGTAAGAGAGAGAGAGAGCCAGAGAGAGAGAGAGAGAGAGAGAGAGCCAGAGAGAGAGAGAGAGAGAAAGGGAGTAAAAGAGAGCAACAGGGGTGGTTGGCGTTGGTGCAGGAGAAAAACCGAGGGCGTGGAGGATAACGACGAGAGCCGTCCATAAATTTGTGTTTGCCCGATGCGTGAAATGTCTGCCAGTTTTTGATGTATACGCGCCGATTACGTGTCTGCACGCATTGCACGCTGAACGACGAAAATATTGCGCTCGCGGGGGGTGCGCGGTGCGTAGAAACTGCGCGCGATGTATTACAATTAAATTGAAATATCGCGTTGATATCGGCAGCTATCTATTAACCAAACATATAAATTTCAAAGCGGGCTCGGACAAAGGAAAAATCGTTCCAGGATGCAGGAAGTTCTAAAAGAACGGGTGCCAGATATTGTTGTGTATTTATTCAGCTCCGGAATTGGGAAGGAATTCTCAAGGAATTGGGACTTGGTTTACGCAATCGTGTCTGAAACAAAAACCCGCGCAGCGCACTAAGTTCGCGACTTTTTCCACGAGTCCCTCGCACATCGTCTTTTCCAAGCGACGTGGATGAGAAAGATCGAGGAAAACCGAGAGAAACGGCAAGGAAAAGCCACGTCGGACAGCGTTTCGCGGATTATTGTTCCGCGTTGTATTCGCGACCGGAAGGCGAGAGCCGTTTCGCGCGGAAACATTTTTTTAATGGGTTACGGCTGGCAAAGGGTGCAGAAAAAAGGAGCGAGGAGGGGGTTCAAGGGGTCAGAGGGGGCGTCGTTGCAGCAGAACACGACGGTGGGACTGGAAACAATGCCGACCAGCGTGGAGCAATTACTTAAGCGTGGTCGAAATTCGCGCACCGCTGAAATTCCGATATTTATCAGCGTTTTTAATCCGAGCCGAACGTCGCGCCGGCCGATTACTTTATTGCCGGCATTATCATATATTAATGGCGGCGTGCAACGTTTCGATCGCCACCAGGCCGCGCTCGTTGAAATCGATCTAGAAGCGGCAACGCTCGAAACCCGATTGCTCTAACCGAACAACAAGCGATTTGACCGATATTACGCGGCTGTCGGGGCTGTTCGCGTTCGTGTGCCATAACTATACTCGGTTGCACATGCACCGACGTCGCCCGCATTCATTCATAAGTCGCATACTCGTGACAGCTACGACGTATGCATGTATATGCGCAGCCGGCGCGGCACAATCGATTCGCGCCACCGCTTTGCACGGCTCTCTCCTCGACTGTCCGGCGTTTCTTTCCTTTTTTTGGAAAGCGTTGGGCTTGGAATGGGTCGTAGGATGTTCTATGCTTTAGTATGACGCGTAAGAGACATTGACGAGGTTCATTAGAATCCGATCGATCCCGGAGAACGTCCTCGAGGCTCGCGGAAATCGTCGAGCTTTATCGTCGGTTCTAGCGGTGCTAGGGCTTCCGCTTTCGGTTCGCGTTATCGCGCACGCTTGTGGAAATCCTTCTGGTTCGGTCTGTGCTTCTCTCGATAGTCCCAAGACATTGTGGGAATTATTCATTTTAATTATCTTTCGGTTCCACGAGGAACTAGGTTCACGGGACGCGTCAAAATGTTGCGTTCCAAAATTAAAGCGAAGGTGCATCCACGAGGAACTATTAAACAAATTTATTTCTTTGGGTATACCTTATAAAGGAAACGGCTAAAAATTTGGATATACTTTGTAAGAATGTTTATACCACCGTTTAGATGACTGAGTGTTTCATATGTTTGTCTGTTACATATAATTTTATTGATTTATGCGTTGTGTTAACAAATGTATGTTACGTTTAGATTTCGTTAAATAAACAGTTCCCTGCGAGCAAGCAACAAATTACGACGTGTCGTGTCGAGCCTCCGAGCCTCCTTACAACTTGTAGAGTTGAATTGGCTCTACTTGAAGATTTCGTGAACGCGTGTCCTTAGTTTACAGATATTATATTAAACTGAATTGTGTACAGTCAGAAGCTTCATAGCTTATCTAGAGCGTGAAACAGTCGATGTAACTGATGCTACAGCGGTTAAGTTCAGGATGACTATACGAGAACAGCTCTGTTTTGTAGGCAGCACCGCTATCGATCGCCTTCGATTTCTTATCATACTTGCTGTCGGATACATTAACTAAAATCAACTCGTCCAGTCCACGCGATACCTAAACGTTTCGCTCGGCGTCTACCCAATCCTGTCGCTTCCAACTCCTCTCGGAGGCTGCGCGAACAATTCCCGGTGTCCGAAGGCAACTCTGAAACAGCGTCTTTCAACCTCATTACCACTTTTCCCATTTCCCTTTATCGCAGCCACCGAGGATCTGGCCGTTTTCGCTGAACTGCAACCAACAATTTCACCGTACGAAGGACCACGGCGTGGTTTGTTACCGGGTCTCAATTACCGATAATTAACTCGTTAATGACATATCGGGAGCGTCGACGAGACCTGACGGATCGTTAGCCTGTCCAAGGACGGTCTAAAAACCCGCCCATCGCAGGCCCGCGTCGTTTTCAGCAGGATCCGTGCGGCTGACGCGTGCACGGGATCCGGGAGCGTTACTTTGAAAAGTCTCTCACAAGAGAGGAACCGGGAGGAAGCTAGGCCGAAAGAGAGGAAGCACCGGGGGCGGGAGCGAGAGAGCGGAGGTTTCTCAGATATTCCGGAGCGTAGTCTCGCGCAGAGGAGCGCCGTCCATCATTTTCTCGTATTAATTATCGGGGCTCCTTTATCCGCGGCTGCGAAACTTTCCGGCACTCCCGGCGCGGTTCCTCTCCTCGTCCTCGTTCTCATCTTTGGACGCCGTTGGCGGGGAGCGAGAGAGAAAGAGGCGACGAGCGCGCCAGGGAGAGAGAGGGGCGAGAGGGTTGCTTTCAGGCCCGTTCTTCCGGTGCAACAACCCGGAATGCCTCTCTCGGATCCCGCGTCCGCAAACGACGTCCGTCTCGAACGTGTCGGTACGTTGCGGCCATATCTCGTTCCCCTTAAGCCCCCGGTGGGCTTGCGTTCCATCCCCCGATATACCAATTCTCGGCCAGCGCTTTGCGATGGAACGTGAACTCGCCTCGGAGAGCCTCTCTGCCCCCGGCCCTCGGCCCCTGGCCCCTGGCCCTCTCCCACCCGCCGCCGGTGTCTCATACAAACGCCGAAGCGGAACGCGAGCCCCGTGGAGATCGGTTAGAGGAGAAACGAAGCGGGATATACGCGGACGTCGAAACAGAACGAGAGAGAGAGAGAGGGAGAGAGGGAGAGGAACGAACGATCCAGCGAGCGAGAGAAATGCTTTAGAGAGAGAAATGGTAGTATAGAACGAGAGACGGGGAGAGGCCAGGGTGGCGAGAGAGGAAGAACCGGGGCCGGCGAGCGTGTGTATGCTCCCACGAGAGAGGGAGAGAGAAGGAGAGAGAAAATCGCTGGCACACGGACAGAGAGAGGCCACTCGCGCACAGAGCGAGAGAGAAAGAGAGACAGAGAGTGAGGTGGACGCAGAGAACCGATGCGGCGGCGGCGGCTGTCGCGAGGAAGAAGAGTGGACGGGTGGTAGCTGCGCGTGGGGGGCGGCGGCAGGGAAGCTGGTTGGAGTGTCAGGAGCGAGCCCGGGACGGGTAGCGAGCGGGTTTAGAGGGGCGGGAGAGCGACGAACAGCGTGAAAGAGCGAGAGGAGTGTCCGACGAGGACCGACGAAACGAATCGGGAGAACGAGCGCGTAAGCAGAAGAGGATCGAGAGTACGTGCACCGCGAAGAAAAGAGACGACCGTCCCTCCCGATACGCTGCTGGCGTGGTGGTAGTAGTAGCCGCCGCCGCCGCCGCCGCCGCTTCGCAAAGGTGCGCGAGGAGAGAGTGGGGCTGAAGAGAGGAGGGCACGAGGACGAGCGAGAAAGAACTATCCGTGGAACGAGGGACACGGCCAGATAGAACTCGAGCCTCGAAGAGTAGTAGCGCGTGCTCACAAACTCAGCCAGCGCCTCTCGCAGCGTGTGTCTCCCTCCTCTTCTTCATCCTCCTCCCGTACCCTTCGCCCTTCTCTGATCTCATCCTATGCTACGGGTACGCGCGCTCTCGTCTCTTGGCCCCACCGTCCGCGCCTAACCAACCTCATACCACCGCCTTCTCTACCTCCTGCTCCTCTCTACCTCTTCATCCTTCACTCCTCTCTCTCTCTCCCACTCTCTCTCCTCTCTTTCCTGTCCGCTTCTATCTCGGCCCGCTACGCTTCCCTCCCGGTCCACCCACCGACCCACGAAACCGCTCGTTCCCGCGCCGACTCACCCCACGGTAACGCCGGCTCTCTCCCTATTACCCGCTAGCTCCTTGCACCCTTCTCTCTCTCACTCTCTCGCTCTTTTACCCTATTTCTCTTTCCATCTCTCTCTCTCCCTCGCTTTCTCTCCCGGCAGCGTTACCTTCTCGGTTCGTGCGTCTTCTTTCAGAGACTCTTCCTCGTTCAACGCTTCCGTTCGTTTCTCTCTTCGTGGTGCACCCCGGGCTCCCATCTCCGCCCAACCACCCCCTGCGACCTCTCGGTTCGTGTCACCGTTCCGACGCGCCGGAAGGAACCACGGACACGTACAAAGGACCTCGATTGTCCGACTTCGATTTTGATGAGCTTCAGGGAATGATGGAACAGCGGGACGGGGGGTGGTTTACTCTCGGAGCGAACCGCGTGGCCCTCACGGGCAAAGCGATGGTGGAAAAGATTTAGGTTGTTGACTGGAGTGTAGGCGTGGTTTCTGTGCTCTCGATTTTGGCATGGGGTCCTGGGACTGTTTGGAGGTCGTCGATTCTCCTAGGTTCTTGGGTTCTGGTTATTGGGAAATGGATGTTTGTAGGGGAAGGAAGAGGAAGCACCGGTGGATTGGGTATCGACCTAGGTCGCGTGTAATTTACGAAACAATTTAATATAGACGACTGCGGACGTTCGTGCAATTTACAATCTTTGTTATTTTCAGGAAGTGGAGTCAAGTAGAATTTTATTTTCAGTGGCTGTAGCCTTTGTACATCTGAAGTGAATAATAATCGTACTGAATTCTGTCGAATGTTATGTTCTAGCATTTTTTGAAAATTCTCAGAAAACATAAATGCACATAAAGATCCGCAGTTATTCCACTGGATTATCCCTCGTGTAACAAGTTAAGGGTTAATGGCAGTGTCGTACTGATACCAAACAACCTTGACAGAGCATCCGTGACAGTGCACCGTTCACTGATAGTGTCTGGGTCCACGTTGACCCAGGTTTCTAAAGACTTCGCTCAACGTTTCAACTTCCGACTGAAACTGACTTAAACTTCACTTTATTTTGATGAAGCTTAGCCACGGGGTCGACTTCTTGGGAAGTGGTGGAACGGAGAAGATATTTACAGAGATTAAGAAGTAAGAATTTGCATAAGAACCTAGACGCTGTAGTCTATAATGTTTTTAAAAACCTTCATCTCAAGCTACCTCTAGGGTTGAACATTTCACTGTAGAATGCTTCCTCGAACAATGCTGAGGTTAGGGACACCTACCATTCTACATAGTTTGGAACCGCCCCCATAGTTTGGCTTGGAAATCAACATGATTACCAGATTTTATGCATTTATGGCAAAAATATATTAGTCTAGCACAAATCTGTAAAGACGTTAATAGAATGATCTTGATATATCATTCTCCCCTTATTAACCCTTTGACCCAGAGTATTAAAGTCGTCATTGGACCAATTCGTACCGATAATTTGAATGAATAGTATGTTATATTAGGACTATCAGAAAGACTACATTTATCTAAAAAAAATACAGTTGCGAATATTATTAAGCAAACTCACCTTTACAAGCGACTATGATAAGCTTGTTTGGATAATTATCATTTACCGGGTCACCTCCGTTCATTCGTTAGAAATTGATGTTCATTCATTGGTCATTTGGCCAATTTTCCATTTAATGCCAGGTTGTGGGTACAAGCTACCCACAACCGAATATACTTAGAATCGTGTTCTGAAAAGTGAGAACAATGACAAAGCCTTCTTGTAGAAATAGCGCCGAGGAAAAGAAACAACGATTTGCGAATACTAATTTCAACGGACACGCGGCTTAAGCGTTCATTGGACAGGAGACCGTAGCATGAGGACGAATGGTTTCTCGGAAGAATGTTTCGCAGTCCCGGCCGTCGCCTACGAAATCAAAGGAGCTCGCAAATCGTGCGAGCAGAATCCCGTAGTAATCACTAGTAGCCGGCGTACATCGATCGCACAAAGTCTCGTCAAGATCGAAGCCGGACGTTTGAGGTCCTCGATAGAGGAGCGCACGGATAGAGAGAGGAAGAGAGTGAGGGAGAGAGAGAGAGAAAGAGAGAGGCAGCCGCATCGGCAGCGGGCGCGGGTACACGGTTAGAGGTACGAGACAGCCGGGGCTCTTCGCGATTATCTTTTGTCCGATCGTACGCCGACGGTCTCGCTCGCTAGCTAGTTCGCTCGTCGCAAACGCGTGTGCAGTGTGCACCCCCGTGTGCCGGCTGTGTTTGTTTGCGCGCGGGATGAAAGCGCGCACACGCGCGGCTACACATGCCCTCGTGTTTCAGTCTCTTCTGTGTCTCTACTGCTGCTGCTGCTGCTGCTACTGCTGCCGCCGCTGCTGCTACTGCTACTGCAACTGCGTTCCCTCCTTCGTCCTCCGTTTCTCTATTCGTAGCCTGGGCTGGCTCTGTATATGGACGCTTGTACGTGTGTCCCGCGGCGCGCCGCCAGCGTTGCGCTGCGACGGCTAGAACGACGAGCTTTATATTATCGTCGCTCCCGGCGATGCCGCGTACCACGGGAAACCAGTAGCTGCCTCTCTTGCCTCGAACCTGCGAGAGAAAGAGCCAGATCGAGAGAGAGGGGAGAGGGAGGGGAGGCGGAGAAAAGGAGGGAACGAGAGGCGGCGAGTCTGGAATTTTGCGCAGCTCTGCGGGTCTCGATGGCCGGGAATATGGGTATTATCGGTGGGTTGCTTTTTGAAACTTTGGCTCGTTTGGTCCTCTTTCTCCTGCGCTCGCCTCTGCCCCCCACCCCGCCACCTCGCTCGTCCTAGGAGCTTGTAATTATTTGCGCGCGTGTACCTGTCTATCTATCCGCCTCTCCTCTCTCTCTCTCTCTCTCTCTCTCTCTCTCTCTCTTTCTCTCTCCCTCTCTATCTGTCTGCGTGTGTGCGCCAGCCTATAGCCGCGTTACGCGGTCGCGTAGCTCGATACAAAAGTAATGCTGTCGGGCATGCGGCAAATCGACGGTTCGCTGAGTTCAGGTCGATCGATGTGTGCGCGGGTGTCTCTCGATCTATACGTGTCTGCGTGAGACACGCTGCTTGCGCTCCTCTCTTTCCCTCTCTTTCTCTGTCTCTGCGAGCAGCCGCGCTACCAAATCAGACTCATAGACGAACCAATTTCTAGGCTCGGACCATTTTCGTAGTTTTCACCCACTAGAAACCATTAGAAAGAGACAATTATTTCGGCGTCATGTGCCTCGTCGAATCTTCTGGAAACTTTTCTATCTAAATCACAATTTATTTTACGGTTGCAGCGATTCGTACTTCTTCGTAGCTGATAATTTTAATCTAAAGTAAATAAGAAAATCTATTGTGTGCCCATATGTTCTCCAATGGTTGCACACTGTCTGTACGCCAGCGGTGCCTGGGTCTATTTCGACCTGGAGTATCGAAATTGTCATTCGATTAGTTTCTGACGATTAACCCTCTGCCGTCGTATGTCTGCTCTCAGCCACCACAGCAAAGAACCTTACGTAACATAAAATTAAAACATATTATTGTGTTACAAGTATCTAAAGTTTAAAAAAGAATTAATGAACGTTGTTTTTCCTTCATAATCTTGCATATTACGTATTACTGTTCGTTCAACGAACATGGCACCTATATGTAAACGTAATACGACCGCAAAGGGTTAAATGGACAGCTGTTGCTACGAGCAACAGAAATACTGACGCGTCTGCGAAATGTACCTCTAGAAATCTGTTTCATAAAATTTGTAAATAAACCGGTAGCCAAACATCAGATAATGTCCTACGACTCTAGTCGAATAAAAGGTTGAGCATAGACTTTTACGTGTGCGGTGGGACGAAATAGAACCGAGAAACTTCTGAATTTTCTACCGACGACATGCCAGCCGCAGAAACATGCTCGCAGCTCATTTACAAGTTAAGGCCAGCACACCTTCTAGCTCGTCAAAGCGTGTTTCGCATCGTCTCCGGCCAAACAGACCCGCAGCGTCGTAACAGGCGTCGAATCAAAGAGCAGGAGGACTCGAACGGAAACAGAAGCATCGCGAAAAGGCGAATTTCCATCGGATTCCTCGAAACGCAGGTTCGTTCGATCGGGAGAGCCAGGCAGCTCGCGTTCCTCGCGTCGGTAATTTCCACAATTAGCGTTCGCGTCTCGGCGCGTAGGTCCGCGCTTATTTATAGTCTTGTCCGGTATGTCTCTTAGTTTCGCAAGGAAGACTATCACACCCAGCTCCGAATCTCAACCTGATACGCTAACACTTCGGGGACGACTCCACAATTTCCAAATTTTTAACCCTTTGCCCTTGAAGAATTATTTCTAACTCCGATCTCATTTCTCCTGACCTAGAATATTTTCATTGCACATCATTTTTTGTTCCCTCTCTAGTTCAAGGAAAATAAAAATCTTATGCATGAGTTCAATAAAAATTGCTTTCGATTTTTAATCGTTTCAATCAGTTGACGATATTACTATCACATTCGTAAATTCGTGTAAATCATAAATAAAACAAAATAAATCATAAATGTTTCGTTTAAGTTTATGTTAATTTTTATTCTAAATGCATGAAATAGTCTCATACATAAAAATTGTATTAGAAATTTGAGGAATTTCTACAGTCGCATTTCCTATCGCGCAGTTGACTTTCTATTTGACGAAGCTCAGACGCTATTTGAACTGCTAATCATCTATATATAGAAGATTATAGCAAGAGAAGATCGCGTTTTGCTTTCGGAACGGACGTCGATCGTGGTCCGGTAGTTGAGCAAGATCGTGGACAAGGTCCATCGTTTCTGTATCGAGCTCGAGCGGTCCCGAAAGACCGTAATCAGCGAAGAATGTGTATAAGAGCTAGAGCCTGGCCGTTGGTGGATAGGTTCGTTTCTCTTTTGTTTTCTTTTTTAAATACCATCCTTAGAACCTGAAATTTGGCCGTGGTTGCACGGGTAACGATCTCGGGACTCGTCGAACGCCCGATCGGTATACCAGATATTTCTCGATGGATACTTAGCACGTTACCGCGTTGAACCCGCCGCGATAACGGTTTTCCATGGTTCGTTTGTTGCGTGTAAATCACCCGTTCCGTGGCCACGTATAATTTGTACGTTATATGCTCGACACTCGCTCCGGCAACCCTTTCTACGACTACCGCTTCATCGTTTGTAAGCGCTCGCGCACCGCCCGCGCTCGAGAGAGAAGGAGAACGCAAAGGGCGAAGACAAAGAGAGAGAGAGAGAGAGAGAGAGAGAGAGAGAGATGGGGTAAGAGAGAGGAAGGGAGAGAGCAAGAGAGCGCTCCCCTTCTTCAGCTGGCAGCGCAGCCTCGTTATCTGTGCGAGAAAGCCCGATTGATGTCGTTTCACGCACCGGCGATCGCTCACGGATTTCGAATTGATGGCCGGACGAAGAGGAGGATGAAAGGGTGGACTGGGTCAGAATTAATTTCACTTTTCTTTATTTCGTCCTTTCTTTCTTTTTTTTATTTTCGACTGCAATTACAAAATGGGAAATCGGACTCCCCCCCCCCCCCCGGGGCCCCGAACTTAAACCCAGGGGCCGGGTCGTCTTTAACCATTTTATATTATGAAGCAACTGCGGTTTTTCGAAAATTAAAGTTGAGTGTAACGGGAGCGCGAATACGCTAATTTTAGTTAAGCCCTGTGGGCTCTTCAGAAAGTACTACGTTAAGGATCCTATTAATGTACCTTTACTGCAAATCCTTGACTTTTTAAAGGACCGAGGATGGTGTATTAAATCTAGATAGAGGATCTTTGAAAATTGGTTATATTCATTGCAAGACGTGGGAACCACATAGGAATTTATTTTTTTTCTCTGGTGGTGTTAAATTTTTTCATTTTTATTATGTTTGAAATTACGCCTATCCATTCTCGTCAAAAATTCGCAGTTGAGTTATGACAAGCAATTTTTTAAATGGAAAGCTACACTGAGAACTTATTATCTTGTGAAGTACCTATGATTAGTGGTTGCACAAATGTATTTAGTGACTATGTTGGTAAGATTATGCGTCTGACGGGCGAGCAACATACTTTTCGTACCGTGGCACTAATGATCAAATTAATCGTTCGCTGTAGTTCCTCCATCGATTATACAATAACAATTCTAATTGCCAATGGAGTCATTGAAGAATGCGATGAAGCTTTTATTAAAAAAATGCTCAAATTGTACCAACGATCTATATTCGATTCGTGATCGTACGTATTAATGAAATTAAGTATACACGGCATATTTTAATGCAAAAACGAAATGATTTTACAATATACGTTCCGTAAACAATTATAATTGCATTTATTTTACTTGAGCTCTATGCATCGTTATGCAGTTCATGCTGCATCATATGGCGTGAACGAAATCCTGTAAAGTTTGTTTTGTTTGTTTTTTTTTAGATCCTAATTCGATCGCAACAGGGAGCGAACTTTCCGTTCAACCCTATGGAAATGGAAAATGGGTGAGTTTTCATTCTGATGGGATATCTTGGGAAAGTCATGGTGGATAGGAGTTCCACGGACGAGGATAGCGCACGTTGAATATAATAGATATAGGTACACTGTTTTCTCGATATATGTCCACAACACGGGTCTACCCAGGGACATATATCGAGAAAACACTGTACCTATATCTATTATATTCTTC
>CM052145.1:6932121-6969915 GCA_028454255.1 Halictus ligatus | reverse complement strand
GCCCTAGAATTTACTGATTTTTCAGAGTGTGTAAATTTGAGTCGATTCTGTCTTCTGAAATTAGAGAAATTATGAATTAGAGCAGCCGAAGTAGAGTGGAGTAGAAGTTCTAAAATTTTATGAGCGCTGTGTCAATCGAAATGAATTCTACCGTCTAAAATTGGATGGGCTTAGAACAGCCAAAGTAAAATAGTAACTAGAATTGTCTGTTTTTGGTTGTGTCTTAATTCTAGCATCTGGATTTAATGGAATTAGAAATTAGAACAGCCGAAACCGAGTGGAGTAGAAGCGGTAAAACTTGCTGATTCTCGTAGAGTTGGTAGCTAGACTTTTCTGTCACTAAACTGTTTCACAATCGAAAAATTTTCGGGTTCGATATTCGGCACTTAACGCGTTAATACAAACACAAATTACCACACAGAAATATTTCACGCGAGCAAATATCGAATGGGGGGCCGTTCGGCAATAAAAGCGTTTGGTCGATCGTCGAGTTCGAAAAAAATATTCGCGATTCATATTCGTAGCAGTCGGTTGGAACGTTATTTCCGTCAACCAAAAATAACAGAAAGATATTTCGATTTCGAGCGCGCTCGCGTATTATCTTATTAAAAGAATGGAGAAGGGGTAGGGAGTGGGGTGTGTGACCGTGGTATCGAACTCTTCCGATCCGCGGAATGTATTTGCCGATTGTTTTTTATTGCTGACATTACGTGTTCCGCCGTCCGCAAACATTTACGAGCCGTCGATATATGGAAATCACTGGCGCGAGCGAGCGTTTTTAATCGTTCGGGCATCGAACAATCCGCTCGCGTTTTTCGCGTTACATCCACCCACGCGTCCCGTCACTCGCGGTTAAGAGGGTTCCGCGTGTAAAAGTCACCGTTAAATTTTGATTTTCAAATTTCCATCAACCCGGGAATTACCGGGGTTGCCGCTCTGCACCAACGCGACGACCACGCGCGAGAATTACTCTGTTCTTTTTTTTTCTTTTTTTTTCATTTCGACCGCGGTTTCACGCCGACTTCTCGCGATTATGCGAATCTGTTGTTGGGTTGGCCGGTGTTTCGCGGTCACCGGACCGGAAAGGTCCCCGCGATCTTCGGTTCGTCCTCGAAATTCCCCAGTCACTTGTGACTTATGAATACGTAAGTTAGAGCAGCTTTATCCGACACGAAAAATTTCCGAGCGCATGCCAACTACTGTCTTCTGACGATCTCTGACGTTGCAGCATTGTTGCGGCTGCTAGCGTGGGGCACAATGAAATACGACTTGTGGTTTCTATGTAATATTTTTAGGAGATCGAGGATTTTTGTGGAAATAGGAATTTTTCTGTGTATGTTGCGAGTTGAATCTAGTTCTGCTGTTAACGTTCTCTATTTGGGGCCGACGAGGTATGCGGATGTTTATGTAAAAAGAAAATTTTCTATCTCGATTGTAACGAGAAGAAAAGTTGTCCATTTGTTACGTGATAAACAGAATTTGCTAAACGTTATTCGTGTTAATGTTGTTCATTTCTTCTTTTGAATTTTTCTGTTTTCTTCTATGGAATTGTTAAGCATAAGGCAATTTTAGGAAAATCAGTCCACAAATTTTGGCAAACCTATGTCACAAATTTGAGTAAACCTAGCTCACAAATTTTGGAGAACCTAGTCCACAAATTTTAGGGAACCTAGTCCACAAATTTTAGTAATCCTAGTTAGAAAATTTTAGCAAACCCAGTTCACAACTTTTGGCATACCTCGTCCACAAATGTTGGCAAACCTAGCCCACAAATTATAGTAATCCTAGTTCAAAAATTTTAACACACCTAGCCCACGAATTCAATTTACAGAAACGCAGTAATAAAATGAAAATTTGTTCACATCAGCTGAAGCAAGTCAAAAACCAGCTAGAGAGCAGAATAAAATCTCTCTCGATCTTTTTCACAGTTCCAAGAGAGCAGAGCTACATCCAGCTTCAACTCATACTCTCTCCCACTCGCAAATCATTCCATCACATTCTAAAGCCTATTAGTATGACTCTCGATGACTAATCATAAAATCATCTTGTAAAAAGTAGTCCCAGAAGAAACGATTGGATAACGTTCCTTACAGTGGAACAGTTAGTTCATCACTGAACTTGCCGTTGCAGTTGAATAACATTTAAAGAAAAGCTGTTTATCCTAAACGTTCCAAATATAAATTCTCCAAGCGTGAATCTTCTCGGACCAAGAGGTTTTCCGCATTCCATTACAAAAATCGCGTCCGCAGTCTCCATTCGCCCGAGATTCAAGAGTCCGAGGGTCTCCGGCAGGAAGCATCGCTCGATTTCGTTAATTTCGCGTCGGATTTGATCCGGTAGGTATCGTGAGACTCTGGACGATCCTTTCTCCGTCATTCTCGAGCCGGGGCCGGCCTCTTCTCCGTGTTTCTCGTCGAAAGGAGCAGCCCAAAGCAGTAATTCGGCGGTGCAGAATGCAAAAGAGGAGTCACGGCGCGCGGCGAGGAAGAAGCCAGAGGAAACGCGAATAAAAGAAGAAGGCGACGATCGCGAAAAGGAAGAAAAAGGGTTCGGGGCTTGCTTTCGCTGAAGCAAAGGCGCAAGAAAGAGAAAAAGAGAAAGAGAGGGAGAGAGAGAGAGATAGGTGGAGAGGAGCGCTCACGCAGAAGGAGGAGGAAAGAGAGAGGGACGTAGGACGGTTCGTTGCTTGAGAAAGAGACGCGCCGGGGAGGAGGAGACGATTCTTTTGAGCCTCGGCCAAGTTTTGTGGCCTGTTGGCCGGCCGGCTCGTGGAATCCAGTCGCAGGCGATTTCTCGTCTCTGCGCCTTTTAACCGTAGTACGTGTCTCGCGTTCGTTCGTTCGTTCGTTCGTACGTTCGCTGGTTCGTTCGTTCGTTCGTGTATGGTCTCTCGCGCGGGCATATGCCTGCGAGAGTGGATGAGATCGAGGGAGGGAGGGATCAAAAGATAGACGAGGATACGATCGAGTAAAGGGAGTGAGGGAGAGAAAGAGAAATCGACCAGAGTGACGAGTAACGGAGCAACGAAGACGGCGAGCTTCGTAGAGGATGCAAGGTGCAGATACGACGAGCAGACAGAGAGAACAAGTCGAGAGAAACGAGAGAACAAGTCCAAAGAAGCGAGAGAGAGAGAGAGAGAGAGAGGGTGGGAGAGGGGAGGGAACGAGAAACCGTACACGTTTATTACACGCTGTCCCTTGGATCGCGCTGCAGCCGCTGGCAAGACGTTCCATTAACGTCGCTCGGTACCTACGCAATTATTATACTTCCTTGTACAGCGCGTTTAATCGCGTGCGGCACGGTTTTCTTAATCCACCGGACGTCGCGCGGCCGCCTCTCTCGGGTGCATTACGCGGGCCCCGCGACCACGATGCGACGCCGACCACTATACACCGAAAGATCGTATGCGCCGAACGCTCGAACGCTCGCGAACGCGAGCTGCCCGATCGTCTGTGTCGCTGAGACACGCTCGAATCCTCGTTAGTGCACGCGAACACGCTCGGGGGATCGTAAACGCGCGGATTCGTGCAAATCGTAAGCTCAAACGTCGTCTGCGCGTTCGTAAATCTGTGTGGACGTGCTCAGGCACCCGTACATGTAAGCGTTTCTGCAAATACTAGGGACTCGTAGATTACGCATTCGTACCAATACGCGTGCTCAATCATTGCCTACACGCTCACATATCTGTGCATACGAGTTCACACACTTGTAGATGCACTCAGTCAATCATCTGTGTCGCGAAGGTGTTCTGAAATTTTCGTAAGTGGACGCGGCATGCTCTGGGACTCTCAGATTACGCACTTGTGCCAAAATGTGTGCTCAAACATTTTCTACACGGTCACATAGCTGTGCTTCCGAGTTCATGCGCTTGCAGATGCGCTCATACAATCATTCGCGTCGTGGAGACATATTAAAATGATCGTAAGTGGATGCGGATTTGCTCAGGGACTCGTAGATTACACATTCGTGCCAAAACGCGTGCTCAATCATTTCCTACACGCTCACATATCTGTGCATACGAGTTCACACACTTGTAGATGCACTCAGTCCATCATCTGTGTCGCGAAGATGTTCCCAAATTTTCGTAAGTGGACGCGGCATGCTCTGGGGCTCTCAGATTACGTACTCGTGCCAAAACGTGTGCTCAAACATTTTCTACACACTCACATATCTGTGCTTGCGAGTTCATACGCTTGCAGATGCGCTCGCACAATCATTCGCGTCGTGGAGACATATTAAAATGATCGTAAGTGGATACGGATATGGTCAGGGACTCGTAGATTACACATTCGTGCCAAAACGTGTGCTCAAACATTTCCTACACGCTCACATCTCTGTACATACAAGTTCACAGACTTGCAGATGCACTCACACACCATCATTCGTGTAGTGAAGTCATTAAAACCATCTTATGTGGACGCTAACATGTTCTTCAACACACTCAGAAATGCACCCTCACTTAGACATTCGTATACACGCCCAAACATATCCTGCACATCGATGAATCAGCGCAAACTTGCTCAAATGCTCATAGATACATTGATTCGTTCGCGTACGTCGCAAAAACACATGGAATCGCTCGTGCACAAGCAAATGCAAACATGGAAGATATGCACAATATACGCAAACAAAATTAATCATTTGTAAATCGACGCATTCGTGGTCTCCCACATGTTCGAACACGCTCAACGCGCCCAACTCGTTCAAGGGAGTCATAAATTCAGGTACTTGCGCATACGCGAGAGACTACTTGAATGCTTATATGTGGATACTCACGGAAATATTTGACGACCGAATGCCCGCAGACACACGGAAACAGTGATAAATTGACTTTGATGCAATTAGCAGGTGCATAAATAGACGTAGGCACAATCGACACGTTTATAAATCTATGAAAACGCACTCGGACATTTATAGGTTCGTGCAAAAATACTCCGACACTTATAAATTCGCGTAACGCTGCTCAACGCATTTGTGAGCATACGCAAACACGTTATAGCAGGCAAAACCCGACCTAGACGCAATCGAAGCACTTATAAATAGACGCAGCATAGTCAACGCACTCCTAAATGCGGACGGACGTGCCACATCAATTACAAACAAACAGAAATGCAGTCAACGCTTTCATAAATTCAAGCACAGTCGGACATTCAACAATGCACACTAACTCGAACATTCCTAAACACCCGCAAGCATACTAAAATTCTTATAAACACGTTCAGACACAGTCAGTACACTTGTAAACACCCTTGAATACGATCAAGGCGCTCATAAATCTACGCGCGCACACTCTGGAACACTGAAAAATGCACGCGTACACACTCGCAAAGCACACTCGATAGCTCTTAAACGGAGACAAACGCATCGAAAGACTCGTCAAATGTATATGCAAATATACCCGGCGTTTATAGTTGTGCTCAAATACTCTCAAACGGGCAAACAGAGGGAAACGCGAGTACCAGGATGAAACCGAGAGCCAAATAAAGTATCGCAGTCTCGTAGCGGAAACGTCGAGCGCTTCCCGAGCCGCGAGAAATATATGCCCATTATAACATCTAATTTTTATTGAAAAATATTTAGGGTGTGAAACAACTAGAAAACGCCTATAAATTAATTTTATTTTTTTATTTCTTCCTATCGTCTTTCCTTTCACTATTTTAATCTCATGACTCCATTTTAAGTAGTTAATTACAGTAATGACCAAAATAATTTAAGATAATGCGCTACCAGAGAAGTCCCAAATAAAGTCATACAGAATCAAGACAACTTACTATGAATTATTGCTTTTGTAATGTTCTTGCACCAAGTAGACCTTAATAAACTTTTGTGTGCGTAGAAGAATTGTAATAAAAATTGAAATTCGAGTCTGAGAAAAATATTGTATCACCCGATATACAGTCAGTCCAATAAGTATCCGTACGCTCTTAAAAATCGCATAACTTTATCAATATTGGCCTATACTAATTGAATTTTTTTTTTTGAGAAGTTAGAACAATTGAATCACTACATAAAGTGAACATATTTTATATAAAAATTGCGATTGCTCGAAGGTGCAGAGAAAATACTAAAAGTTGTATTTTGCAACTTTTTTTTATGTGAACTTACATTGAGAATTTAGAAAATATGATTTGTAGATCTGTATGAATTGTATATGTTCTGAGAATTTCATCAAAATCGGTGAACATTGCAATGAGCTAAGATGTTCCAAAATGATCACATAAGGGCGAAATTCCCTGAGAAGGCTAAAATTCTGCCACTTTCGCCTTTAAGTTTTCATCGTTAAATGTTTGTGCAATGTTGATCGATTTAGATGAAATATTCGGAATATGCATAATTGATACAGATGTACAAAACGTACCTTTCAAATTTTGCCTAAAATACACCTTTTAGTATTTTCTCTGTAGTTTCGACCAATTGCAATTGTAACCAAACCTTTTTCTCACGTTACTTAGTGATCCAATTGTCCTAACTTCTAAAAAAAATTCAAGTAGTATAGTCGAATATTGACAACGTTATGCGATTTTTAAGAGCGTACGAATACTTATTGGACTGACTGCATAACGGACATGGGCATCAAAGTGTTAAAGTAAATTTTACTTCGACTTGCAGAAGCGTCGCAGCGGAGCCGGTGAGGAAAATAGTTGTGTTGTAGAGGTGGGGGACATCAAGATTCGAGACCGTGGTATCAAATGATGAACAGTATAGAATCGGCAGTTTCGGATTTTGTCTATCCAGTTTCGTCGAGACCGTCGACTCGTGCGCCGCTTCGAATCGGAATTCGCGTTTCGTTCGGTGCCGCTGGCTCGGCCGGTGATGTCGCGTTACGTGCAGTGTCCTCCCGACTCCGATACGATCCGCTGCATCGTTGCATCGTTGCATGTGCACCGGGAGACCGCTTCTGAGTAATTCTCTCCTACAGATTATTGCGTACCGGCGTGCCGTGCCCGGCGAGCGGTCTCTCTCCGTGTCTGGCTGCGTCTCTCCTCGCGCGAGTGTTCAACTTCTCTCGTTGTGTGCGCGCGCGCCCGTTGTGTACGTTACATCTGTGCTCCTCCTCGCCTCGCCTCGCTTGCCTGTGTACGGTGATGTGATCCTGGCCGAGAGTCAGTGTGTTTTTGTGCGTGCGTGTTGTCGCCGGGTGCATGTGCGTGCACCTAGCTCGCCGGATTTTGAATCGCCGCTAATTGCTGTCTCCCTGGAAACCGGTGCTCCGAATACTCTTCTGTCCTTATTCTCGAGTAGACTGTGCACAGCGGGTACGCGGCTGATCATGAGAGCGGCCCGACGATCGGGATTGGATACCGTCAGTAACAAGGTAACGGAGAAACCAAGTCGCCGAGAGACTTCGTTACACTCGCATCTCGATTTTCTTCCTCGCGATTCGCCGCGTTCCTCAGCCCCCCCCCCCCCCCCTCCCCCCCCCCGTGCACGCTCCGATGAAGAATCGGTCTCGCCTGTGCGCTTCGGCGGATTTTTGTTCGATCCTGATCAATACTTTTTCGATATTGTAGTCTCCTGACGCGCGTGACAAATTCCGGACCGAAATGTTACGTGTATCCTGCACAGGTACTCATTCTTTGTTTTGTTGCTGGCGTTGAACGTGCGAACATCGGTGAGACTAATTCTTGAATCATTAACGATTTATTTGCGAAGCTTTTACTAACACATTTGTCACATTTGTTTGTTTTCTGGCTAAAATGATACTTAACATGACACAGTTTCGATCATGTTTACTTGGTTTAATTCGCAATACAATGAAACCTCGATTATCGGCATCATTCAGTGGAGCGAGTATTTCACATAATAGATCAGTGATCGCTTAAATTTTCTTTGATTTGTATTATTGATCAGGTTGAGATTGAACTTTTTCCACATAAAATTTGTATTAGGATGTATTACAATTTGTACTAGGATGTATTACAATTTTTATTAGAATTAATTTGTATTTGTATGGAGAATTCTAATCAATTCCAATAAATCACGAATTAAACGAGCAATTATGATTGATGTCATGTTTGGGCTCGTTTCAATCAGAAAAATTTCACAAACGTGCCGGTAGAAGTTTCGTATAGAAATGATTTAGAATAGCAGAGTTTAGTTATTGTTAATCTTACTCCCAGCGAGACATTACTGAACTTTTGAAAGGGACGTAGAGATCATTCCACTCGGTCTCCATTCCAGTTTAATGAATTGAAGTGATTAATTCTCTTCAATGATTCAGTATTTTTGTTTCGAAGGGACGATGGGAAAGAAGTTTTCGGTTGAAGTAGAGGAAATCGAATAAGTTTTTCGGTCAGGTTCAGTTGATCGAGCGAAGTAACAGGTAATCTCTGAAAGTTGTGTCTCTGTGGCTTGTCTATTGACTTTAGAACAGAAGAACGTTTGTTACTTGTGACAATTGACATTGTTCTCGCGTGTAACCTTTTATCGGAGCGGCAATTTGTAGAGGCAATCCTGGGAAATTGTCTGAACGATTATTTTAGTCAAATATTGCAAGCTGGTAAGCTAAACAATGATAAAATTCGGAGACAAAGCGTTCGGTTACTCAAGAAAAATATAATGTTTAAATGAGGTAATTTTTGTTTAATCGGGGTTCGTGAAGATGGGAGCCGACGAGGATAATAACAAATGGTGGACCGTGGAAGTTTGTTAAAAAGACGTAGAAGCATTGTAGTGAAAATTCTATGAAATTAAGCCAGATACTATGATATCTAATTACCAGAGATTCCGGATGCTTATACGAGTTTTCGTTTTTCCGACGAACTCTCTTGAACCTGTAATAAACTGGAATTTTATGTGTTATATTCATCGTTTTAATTGGCTGAAGACAACGCGAAAAAGAATGGAATTTCACTAGAGCGACTGCTTTATTCTTCTATAATGACCTTTGGAAGCTATAAACGCGCCGAGTTACGCAGTCTGCTAAATCTATTAAATTAAATACAGACTGAAAAATGTAAAAAAAAAAACGCGTTGACATGGGAAAAGCTTCGGATTTTAATTCGCGTAGTATTTATGTAGACGGAAAGGCTCGATTCCCGATTTCTAACAGCGGCGATACGATAGAAAATTACAGTGAAACGTTTAAGGATTTCGTAGTATTAGCGAAAATTTCCCTCGCCCCGGTAATTTCTTCAAAATGGAGGAAGATAATGTCCAACTTGTATCGAGGTAACGTGTACCGCGAGAGTACTCTGCCAGACTGGCTGAAACTGGGTGAATTTCCATTACACGAACTTTCCAGTTATCTGAACCATCTTGTCCTTCGGCAACTTCGTATAAATGGAGTTCCACTGTACTCCGAATTTTATATTCGTTAAGCATGACTCACTTAACACATCGACTGCGCTCGATTATGGCAGGATTCGCCGGAATTTTTCTGTTTCGGGTGCGCTCGATTCGCCGTTTCGCGCTTCGATGGGCACGTTCATTTTCCCATTGCTATTTTTTTCTGCCAATAAATCTTCAAAGTATTGAATCAATGAATACACTTCCGCAATTTTTATGGGAACTTAGGTATCATTCAATTCTACTGTTCAGCAATTCTGCCATACAGTTTTGATCATTCTCTAAACTACAATATCCCAGCCAGTGCAACTAAAAGTAATTAGTGCAACTAGAATAGTAAGGCGCCACTAAAAATTGCTGTATTATTATTCAAAATATTTTTTTCATTATTAACCATTTGCACTCGTTTGGTGACTATGAAGCACCACTAGAAATTGTTGTGGCATTATCTCAAAAAAATTACACAAAATATTTGTCACATTACAAAATTTGTATTTAATAGATTACTAAACACTTAAATATTATATGGAGAAATCGGATCAGTTTCGTACGAATAAAATGAAAAGATTGTAAGACGGAAGAAAAATTTAGTTTTATATTGAAAACAACGCCGAGTGCAAAGGGTTAAATTTGTTTGTATTTCATAAATTCCTGAACACTTCAGTATTGTACGAGTAAGTTGCACCATTTTCGCATCTATAACACGAAAAAAAAAATATATAAAAGGAAAAATATTAAAATAGCTTCGAGTGCAAAGGGTTAATAAATCATTTTGAAGTCTCGCGAACCTTCCCACTGTTTTAAATTGCACCTACTCGTGTCACAAACGCCTAAAATGCAATGAATAAAAGATAGGCTATCACCTTTTGCAAAATTCTGTGCATTATGGAAGACCCCGTGCCGGATCAGTGTACAATAAATTGTAAAATATTGTCAAGGGTTAATAAAGAAGAAGTCAGAAATAAATTGTGGCAGGAATGCATTCCAATTGCGCGGAGGACCATACGGGAGACAAGAAGACGCGCATCAGAGTTGGATAACGACACCGGGTTTTTTGGGCTTGTTGTGGGCTTGAGGCTTTTTCGACAGATTTGCTTCAGCCGGCGTTATGGCGAAGCTTCATGGCAGGGTTCATCCGAAAACAAGTTTGGTTGCGGGTCTCGATCGGGTTGCAATTCGGATTTAAATTGGCGAAGTCGAGTGCGCGCTTAGCGCGGCCGCTCGTTACGAAACTTCGTTACTGCCGAGTATTTTCAACCCCGAAGATTTCGATGGCCCCGGGGCGAATCCATTAAAGGTAAAAGCTTCTCGTTTACATCTGCCGTTCCCCCCTCTCGCACTTTCTCTTTCTTTCTCTTCTTCCGTGCTCGCTCGCGACTCCTTCGTAACCCACGCTCTCTCTCTCCCTCTCTCTCTCTCTCCCCTTTCTTTCTTTTCTCTCGCGCAGGATGTTCCGATTCTTTCGAAACGTCAGCTGGTTAGCGAGCATTGGTTGCTCGAATGCACTGTCCATGTGTTGCACCGAGAGTCGATGAACAGAGTACCCGACACTCCTCGCGGAATTGAACTGCATACGACCCGGTGATTAGCATCTAGGAACTCGCGCTCCGGTTCGCGAACCGTTGTTACCGGGATTGCAGAATCGCATACTGCAGCCGATAAATTGCATCGGTTCCTGGACCTTGTTTTTGTATTTTTCAACGCCTGCGCGAGCTCTCGCCGGCTACTCTATATTCACCGCGGTCTTTAAAACAATTCTTTTATCGCAGACACGAAAGTGCTCGTACACAGGAATGAAGTTTCTTCCATTTAATTTGTTCGTGGATTTTTAATAGCTTTTTTTCGGGGGCGGGGGGTTGCTGCATTTAATGTGGAACTTTTAGTCAGCGAATTTTCTTGTAGAATCTAGAAGAAAACTGGTTTTACTTTTTTCGTTTTGCGCAGATTATAAACGAACATAACTGAATTCGGTAAACCGCATCCGCCTCTGCAACAGTACTTTATTCTCTCGTTACGATCTTGTTTCGTATTATGCATTTTATTTGGATTCCACAGTGTGGAGTTAATTTGCAAACATATGCTGTTGTACTCTCACTTGTTTACATATTTACGCGTTTGCAAAGGATTGCGGATTAAGAATTTAATGAATAATAATTAAAAAAGTTTTGTGAAAGGTTTTGCCTGTTGAATAAAAATTTGTATGTATATTTTACGTCGGTCTAATTTTGTTCTATTCTTTCTACAGAAACTGTATCTTCGTAACAATTATAATAGATTGCATATTTTGAAACGCAATCACAAATTGTCGAGCTGATTTTACATTTCTCTTTGTCCAAGAAAACGATTCGTTAATTTCTGAGCGGGACATAAAAATTAACTTCGAAAGTATGGAAACATAACAATTTTTACATTTAGCAAAAACTATCACTCGCAAGTCGATCTTCCGTAATATTATGAACTCTGCGTGGTAAAAGAATATTACCCGAATCCGTAAATGATCATTTCCGAAAAAAATTCGGGTGTGTATAAATATCCGCTGTCCATTAGGATTGCAATAACACGAACGTCCGAATTCATGCAAATGTTAATTCCGAGACACTGGTATTTTTAAATCGTCGCGGTTTCCGTGGCCAACACTGCATATTTGCAGCGACGTGAGATTATTAGGTTGGATCTGCGGAGTCACTGAACAGGAAACCACCTTTTTTGGAAATAGTTCGCCAAGTTGT
Organism: Halictus ligatus; assembly: GCA_028454255.1. Taxonomy (NCBI): domain Eukaryota; kingdom Metazoa; phylum Arthropoda; class Insecta; order Hymenoptera; family Halictidae; genus Halictus; species Halictus ligatus. Next base: position 6,957,898 of record CM052145.1, on the reverse strand, counting down.
TCGTCCGTATAAATAGGTACGATCGATAGATCTAGAGTGATTCTTCCAGTCATATTTTCCACGGGTATTTGCGTGCAACGCTGTTCCATTCAACGTAATCCATAAAACGATCGGTTCATGTCTCCGAGATGTCAACGTCCTTCTTAAACAAATACCATCTTGGATGCAATGGCCACGAATAAAACTTTCCGAAACACGCGTACTTCAGTCATTCTATTATAATTTAGGACTGTTTGTTCCGAAGAGATATTATGTTCAAGAAATTAACTTAAAGCATGTGACAATCTATTTGTCGATAATTGAATTGTTCATCAAGAATTCAAGCAAGTTTCAAGTACAAATTTACCCAGTAAAATTAACACTAAACCTACCAACGCGCGGTCAAATGACATATTCTTGAAATTGCGTTTAGAATTTCTTGTATACAACGTCACTGTATCGCCATGTAACTTATTGACTTTTCCTATGATATACATATAACTCATTTTACAATATTCACAACTTTCTATATTGTTTACTTTCCGAAAAAATTTCATAGCACGTCTTTCTATATTAAAATAGATTTTTTTTTTTTTGAAACTCAAATGAGCTTCAAAAAGAAGAGAGGTCATTTGACCGCTCATGTTAAGACTAGGTATACATGAAATGTCAGTAGGTTTAGTGTTAAATAATTCTCATACACAGGGTGTTCTAAAAATGTTGTACTTTCTTGCAAGGTATACCATAATTCCTGAGATCGTTTGAAGTAACTTTTGCTTTGCGAAAATGTTCTTCGCGGCTTTATTAAGGAGTTATTAACGAAAAACACGGACGAATCAGAGCGCGGCTCCCGCAGAGCGTAGCGTTGTCATTGGCGGAGTCAGAATCCGCCTGCTGTATCCGCGCTCCGATTGGTCTGCGTTTTTCGTTAATAACTCTTTAACACTTTGACTGCCAAACAAGAAACCTCAAAATTTCCATAAAATCAAAGTAGGTTATTTAATGAAACAAAAATTGAAATAACTAAATATATATTTAGTAGACCTCCAACTTTCTTGCGTTTTACAGATTCTAATCAAATTTGGTACAACGAATATATTAACGTAAAAATTCATTTTAAAGCTTGGACAAATAATTCCGTCACCCACATATGGGTGACATGGCAGCCAACGTGTTAACAAAGCCGCTGGAAAAAGTTACTTCAAATGGCCTCTGGGATCATCCCTTCCAAGGATATACAAAGTTTTCTACAAATAATAAATAATTCTACAAATAATAAATAATTCTACAAATAATAAATAATTCTACAAATAATAAATAATTCTACCGAAGAATCAAGGTGTTAAAAGAGAACTGAAAATTATGATTCAACTTTCAAATTAGCGAGCGAGCATCGAGACGAGCCGTATTTACCGCGAATAAAATGTTTACGGTCTCGCTCCTTTCGTTTCACTTGCGAAATAGGTAGCAATGTTAATCTACCATGGAAATGTTCAAATTTTACTGTCCGGGGAGAAGAAATTACACCGAAAGCCACATCGCCGAGGATTAAACCGTGAAAAGATTAGGTGGGGGTACCCAGATTTTGACCTACTTGGAGACCCCGCATAAGGAGATTGGGAATTTCCGTGGAACAGCTCTATAAAAAGTTTACGCCTGTCTCTCGTCACGATAATATAAAAATAGGAAATATCGCAGGGTCCCGGAAGAGCTCCATTACCGAGTCGGCCGGGTTCCAAACAAACGAAACGTGCCTGCCAAAGAAATCCTGCGATCGGGTCCCCGGTAACCTTCGCAAAACGTGCAGTCAGCGTCGTACACTCCTCAGAAAAATTAATTACCTTCGTAAACGTACACGTACAATAAGAGAATAGTAGTTATTGGAAATTGGATACTTGGAATTAAAAGAAATCACGTCAAAAAATCTACGAACGTAAACTCTTACGAAATCTATTTTCTACGAAATTTTGTACAATAGCTTTTCTCAGATTTTTTTGTCTACAATAGTTCTTCACTTTCAACGAAGAGTGCATCTCGCGAATGAAATGAAAGACGACACTGATACGATCTTTTTTTGAGCATTCGAGTGTCTTAAAAGTTTCCCTCCTAAGACAAGACGTCGAAATCGACTTTCGGCCATCGATTCGCGCCGAATTCCGCGCCGCGCGTTACGGAACTCGGCGAACAATGGCGCCGCTGGAAATTCATCGAGGAAATCGGAACGCATGTCCTGACAATGGGGGCGCGGGCTCCGAAGGCGAGAAATCGCCGATCGCGCTGCTCAACGGGGACAAAAACGCGATGAAAGAATGGCGGACAATGCGGAAACGCAACATGGGGAGTCGGGCTTAAGTGCAGCTGCGAGTCGAGTCGGCAAAGAGAGAGAGAGAAAGAGAAAGAGAGAGAGAGAGAACTGCTCTCGTAATCGCGCGAGAACGTGTGTAACGTGAACGGATCGGAGAACGCCACCATCTTGCATGCTCCCGCAATGACCTTTTCCCGCGGTCCCAAGAAATTGCGTAGATCACGCGCCGCTTCGATCGACATCCGTCGATCCTCGCACCTGCGTGTGCAGTCGACTCCGTGTTTCTTGGTTAATCGAGCACCAAACGATCCAGAACCGTCTTCAACCGTCTGACGGAGCTGAACAGGTCTGCGATGTCTACGCAGTTATGCTCTGTTTCTAGTTTTTGATGCTGTGACGGCTGCCGAGAAGTTTGTTCCGTTGTTCCGTTCATTGTTTATTCATACCGCAGTTGTAAACACACATGTTTTATTCCGGCTCATTGCTGAGGAATTGGATTTAGTTTACAGACACCTGTTAACACGCCGAGTGCCACGCCAATGCTCGTAAATAGACTTGACGTATTTATAAATAGATTCTATATATTTATGAGAAAAGTGAGTAGCACATAAATAATGAAGTGAAAAAAGGTAGTGCATTTAAAACAGTAGAAAGATTAATTGAGGATATCGATATGAAATTTGCGATTTCTCAAAATTGTTAAGTGATTCCCGTGCTTCGCAATTGATACAAACTGTTTTTATTGTTCCCCTCTATACTCTTAACTTAAAAGATATTTCAACTTCAATTTCGTCGAATCCTATGGATCTCATTTACCTTATTTTCGTGTTTATCGATCAACCGGAAATAATATCTACAGGATTCCACGAAATTAAAGTTGAAATATCTCTGAAATTAATAATTTCTTAACATACATAGGTTAATATTTTTGTGCATAGGATGACGAGCTGCATCCAACAGTGCATAGAAAAATATATATTTCTATTTGAAAAATTGAAGCTGTCCTTGAAATCTCCGAAACTCTTTCACCTACGAAAAAATTGTTATTGCCATATTGTAGTTCTCTTTATACAGGAAAACTTCGGTTTGCAAAGTTGTTTCATATTTTCAAAGACAGCTGATGATATGCTGATGTATCACCCTATGTATATCAAGTGAAGAAACTCAAATGAATTTTACGCATATGCTTATTTAACACTAAACCTACCACGGTCAAATTCACTGATTTTCTATTTCACAATTATTGAAATTATAAAAACGTTTTCATTGGAAATTGCTGAATTGATTTCTTCATTTAAGCACGTATTATAATAAAAATCGTACAAAGTTTAAATACATTTAACCTTCTCCCTTGTATAAGACGTTTCACTATTATATGTTTTATTACTACAAATATAATAATAATTTCCGAAAATATTCGGAAAACTTATTACTTTTCTGTGAGGATAGTTGTTCCTCAGTTTGTACAAGAGGGTGCGTTGTATTTAACCCTTAGCACTCGAATCGTGCCTGTAAAGCACCACCAAAAATGGCTCTATCATTATTCAATATATTTTTTACATTATTAAATTTGCTAGTATTTAATAAATTACTAAACATTTCGATATTGTACGAGTAAGTTGCACCATTTTCGTTTGTATAACATGAACAAAAATATATAGAAGGGCAATATTCTACGTCGGAAGAAATGTTTCATTTTGGAGTTAATTAGCTTCGATTGCAAATTGTTAATACAATGTTGTGACCATGTTGCTGAAATAAATGCTGAACTTGTTAACCAGTTTGATGTCAAAAAATTTTTCGTACTGATTGTTTCGTGTGGTTTTCCCATGTCTAGGGTCTAGTAATTCGGCGAGTGGTCGTAATTGCGATAAATAGAATCGTAGATAACACTTCTGTTAAATTTCGCATTAAATGAAACACTCGGATGATTCGCGGCACGTTCATCCAGAAAATCGATGCAATTTCCGGGGTGTGGGCGATCTGCATGCGTTTCTCTTGTTCACCGTTCGCCGTTCACTGTCATCGTTAGCACGAACAACGAAGGAAACTTGCGCCACCGTGCAACGCTGTGTCGGGAAAGCAAGCGCGGAGCTGTGCGTGCGCATGCACGACCTCTCCGTCTCTACCGTGTAATCTCTCGAGTATCTCTGCGTTTCGCGCCGCAAGAAAACTTGCAACGGTAATCGCGAACCTGTGCAATTTTATGAACCCGCGTGCACCGCCGTTTACGAGCTCTCCGACGGAAATCACGCTGCACCGGAGCCCTGCGATCGATCCGCGATGAATCTTGCACGATTAGGCGACCGGTGCTCGTTCGGTAAGCTTTACTGTGCATTCACAGTGCCCGGACTTAATATTTGAACGCTCTCGCGGTGGTATAATTTTGTTAAACCTGAACCGAACAAGTTCAACAGATCCGTAGATTGTTTCATTCATGGAAGGCGATTAGCGTTGGTAATGACAATCGTTGGTAATTTGATACCAAGTTCTAAGTATTCCCATCGTAAATTCGAACCTTTTCGCTTTAATTCAAGCCCTCGTCTGTTGCAAAATTCCCACCGGAACACATTCTAAAGTTAATTAAAAAATGGTTCACGAGATAGCAACAAGTGTATCACTCAAAAAGATGACATAGACGAATGGCACTATTGTGACGTACAATAGTAAAAATCTTGAAATTCCACAATTTAACTGCAGTATTTCGTCTTTGATACAAATACAAAATTTATAAAAAAAAAATAACCCAGCCATAGTTGCCCAAATCAAGAGAAAACCAAGAGATGAAAGAATTGAAGGAAATGAAGAACGAATGGAGTTCAAAATTCGTGTACATTGCAAATGATGAAAAGTCGACAATATAAAATTTTGTATCTGGTTCGAACACTATCCCCAGCTAAAACTCCGGCCAAGGAACGAAACGGTTTCGTAAAATCACGAATAAAACACCAGATTTGTATGCACCGCGAACAATTGAAAGAAGAGACGTCATTTAATATGACGAGGTGCGAAGAGCTCTTAAACCTCGCACCCATCGTAAACTAAAACGAGCGTCTAATCCCCGCGTTCGCAGCACGCTGCCAATTCCTTTTTGCAGTTTTGCTCGTGCAATTTCTTTCGGCGAGTCACCGTTATCCTTCACTGGCAGCGTAGCGAGAAAGCGTTAGGCGGTCGGTCCCGCGTCGCGGAAGTTCGCAGCGTGTCTGCGCGACTGGTTTTGTTGTCTCCGTAACGTCTCGTCACGGCTCGGCGAAGGATGGACGCTAGAGAAACGCCGCGAGTCTGGATTTCTTCGACTTCGTTTCCAGGAAACTCGTTTTCCCGCGGGTCTTCCCGAACGTGTCGCGATTCGACGAATAACGCGAGATAACGAGCACGCGGTGACGTCACGAGGAACGCCTAACATCAGCTGTGCCACCGTGGACAGCTGCGTGCGGTGTATTGTGTCGGCCGGCTCGCATAACAATCGCTGGAGTACACACGCCTACCCCCACTACCGGCGCGCGATGATCTCCTCCTCTGGTTTCGTTGCGGCTATAACTATAGCGAGGCTCACTCGGAGCCGAAATAGTCGAAATAGTCGAGATTCCTGATAATTTTGGAATGTTGATTAAATTAACATTCCAAATTATCACCGCCTCGTTGCCGGCGGAATTTTTCACCAAGAAATGATACGACCCGCATTGTTTCGGTTTAATTCGCCGTGACGTGTAATTCTAAAGTCGCGTGTCGACGTGCCGATTCTTTTTTCGACTAAATGCATTCTTAAACGCGAATTGTTGTCCTGACGGCTGAGCAATGCAGATTGTGTGTTCCTTACGGGATTACAGATCATTGTCGTATTATTTTTCACGCGTCACGACTGTTGACGGTGGAAATACCTTTTTATTTATTTCTCTTCGCGAAGTGTACGGATAATTTTTATTTTGCATTCAGATTCGCAGCCTTGTCGTTAGAGTTGTTTCGTAAATATTAAGACCATCGTGTACTATATCTTCAATATCTTGTTTCGCGTAGTCCACGTTTACATTTCAAGGCATCGCTGGTGTTCAGAAATGTAGATGTAACTAAAATTTTTCTGTAAACTATTCAATCAAGGGCAATTAGATTAATGGAAAACCATTACTAGTGCATTATCATTGATGCCAGGTAGTAGAAATCGTCAGCAATGACTGGACACATAAACGAAACCGTGATAAATACGCAGTACAAGTACTCCTGGAATTTACAAGTAGATATAACCAGCATTGGACAGACACGTCGATACAATCTTGGTGAATACATAGCAAAAATATTACTGCGACACATTACAAGTAGAAATAGTCAGTAATTCACGGACACATCAACGATACCGAGATAAATACGTAGTACAAAGTACTCCTGGATTTTATAAGTAGAAACAGCCAGCGGTGGACAGACACGTCGATCCAATCGGAATAAATACATAGGATAAATTATTACGAGAAATTACAAGTAGAAACAGTCATCAATTCACAAACTCATCAACGATATCGTGATAAATACGTAGTACAAAGTACTCCTGGAATTTATAAGTAGAAACAGCCAGCGGTGGACAGACACGTCGATCCAATCGGAATAAATACATAGGATAAATTACTACGAGAAATTACAAGTAGAAACAGTCAGCAATTCACGGACACATCAACGATATCGTGATAAATATATAGCATAAATATTTCGAGTATTTACAAGTAGATACAGCCAGCAATGGACAGACATATATTGATAAAACCGTGATAAATACGTAGCAAAAATATTACTGCGACAAATTACAAACAGAAACAGTCAGCACTTCACAGACACATCAACGATATTGTGATAAATATATAGCATAAATATTCCGAGTATTTACAAGTAGACAAACAAAGATCAATAAAACCGTGATAAATACATAGCATAGATATTCCGTGCATTTACAAGTAGATACAGTCAGCAATGCACAGACGCCTCGATGCAACTGTAATAAATACACAGGATAAATATTACTGCGAGAAATTACAAGTAGAAACAGGCAGCATTGAACGGACATGTCCATAAAACCGGGATGAACACATAGTAGAAATACTCCGCAAATTTACAAATAGAAAGTCAGTCGTGGACGGACACACACGCGAATTTACAAAGTCAATCTTTGCAGACCCTCCAACCTGTGATCATACTATTAGACTGTGGATTTTGATGCAAAATAAAAATTGTCTGTATTAATTGCAAGATATGGGAGGAGGACTTGTTTCTTCACTTAACACTAGAAAAAAAATGTGTCTAATGAATGCGACAGACATATATTGCTTTGTAACAATAACAAGACTGTGTCCATTCAGACTTCATACAACTTTTATTGTAATATGAGCTTCAATGAAGAGGTTCATTAAAAAATTTCCGATGAAAATATTTTTACAATCTTAGTAATTGTAAAAGAAAAAATTAGGAACCAGTCATTTTGACTGCTCCGGTCGTTCTAGTGTCAATAAATTGGTTGACTACATTTTTGTCCTAATTGTATAAAATCCGGACATATATCATATCGATATGAATCCAAATGAATTCCATAACATTTCTTGACACAGTCTCTAATAAAATATGTTCGTTCAACAAAGATAAACTTTAACATCTTATCGATCATAAAATCGAACACGGAACGTGTCTCCATTTTTACGTTGCCATAATGAACGTCACTATGCCAAATCGTGCGGTACGTGAAACATTGCGTTCAGAATATAAATTCGTCTTCGCCGAGTTCCATTTTCCGATCTCTTTCCGCGGGTTCATCTTGTCATCCGGCGACACTGGTCGAAATTTATTCATACGGACTTATTTATGGATCGCATTTATTTACGACCGGGGGCCAGCATAACGCGGGCTTACGCTGAATTATGGTCGCCGGTCGCGCGGAGACGCGGATTTTTCTACGGTACCTGTGGCGTTCGCGTAATTGTTAACGCACGGACATTTACGTTTGTACAATTTATTTATCCGCAGCCGCCGACAACAGGTGTATATGCATAAATCGCGAGCGCTATGCCGCCGGTGGGCCGCGTGCTAGCGAAAGGGGAGGATTTATATAAGTTATACAAATAGAACGGGAGTGTCGGTAGTAGGATGCTCCGTAAATTTACATTTATTTAATATCGAATATATCCCCGGACCGCCGCGCCGCGGAAATCTGCATATTAATGTTTACCCTCGAGTCAGTGTTCGTTCGACTGTTTTATTGGGCAAGCGTTAATGGACGGGGCGAGGGGCGAGGCGGTGTTAAAGAATTTAGAGTCGTCGATAATGGAGATATCGTAATTCCAAGTGGATTCGTTGTCACCCGGAAATATGCTTCCTCTGATCCCTACTCCGTTTTGCACTGTATTTTTCAATGGAACGTCACTTTTAAATATTCTGGTTTTTCATCTTGAAAAAACGATTTTTCTTTTAGTACAACCATTGCAGAAAGTGTGTGCAAAAGTATTCCCCTGTAATTCGTAAAATCACAGCAGTTACAGGCGATGCAACTCGCGTTGCGGGACATTGGTAGTCGAATCTTTAACACTAGGTTTACGGACCACTAAAAATGACTATTTTACATTACTTTACAAAAATAACATGAATGCATCTATCAAAATTCGTGGCCATCCTTTTAATAATGTATATACAAAGAAATCAATTTGTTAAATAATTCCTCATGGACGCATCTTTACAATCTCAATATGCGTAAATTAAAAATATTAGAATCCGTCATTTTTACGGGTCGCGTAAATCTAGTGTTAAACACGTTTTTCTAGAAACAGCTTTTTAAACAGTTTTTTCTAGTTTGAATCGTAACTACATTCATACTGATTAATAAACAACTTCCTCTTTTTCCGATCAGTGGAATCATGGCAACCGTCGACCCATGCTTTGCGAAACAATCTATAAAAATATATATAACTCGTGTAATATTGATTATTTTTACTTGGCAAAAATTACACGTATACTTAAAACACCAATTAGTATGTGCGCAAAATCCCAAAGCAAAAGGTTCAATAGTTTTCGAGGAAAAGAAATCGTAAAAACTCGCGCGCAAAAACGGCCTCGTGAACCAGAATACCACTTTAACGAGATTAGGCGAAGATTAGCGCTGTCGGCTAAAGTGGACGTTTGAGGACGATTATTAGACATTAAGCAGTTTATTTGATTTTATATTAGAACCAGAGGCTATGGAAAATTGTTCAAACTTGGTAAAATAAGTGTGTTAAAGGGTTAGACTGCCCTGAAGCGTTGAAAATGTATATTGAGTTTCTGGGGATTCATTTTGTGAATGGTGAAATCCGAAAATTTTGTGACACATACGATTCATGTGGCACGAATAATATATACACATTTTTAGTTTCAATTTTTTTTTACTTTGAACATAGAAACTGAATTATATTTACACGGCTGCTACATAGTGTTTTAGTTTATCAAATCGCATCTGATTAGCTGACTACAATTTCGATGAGCCGACTGCGACATTAACAAAATTAAAATTGTCAGTATATTGTCTTTAACTTGGTAAGATTGTTACAAAAAGAAAAGAAAGGTCTACGTGGTTACTGCATATTGAGATTGATGTCAAACATTTTGATTTCGCGTAAAGATCGCCGGTCTACTGATCAGATTTTCTGACACCATAGAACTCGGATCGATTCTGGATCTAACGATCAAATATTGGATCACTCGAGTGAAATGGAACAGGAAAGGCCCACCTAGTCCGCGTTAATTCAACGAGCTGTCGTTGGCTCGTTGACCGGCGCCGAGATCCGCGAAGTCAGAGCACAGAGAGTTAACATTTCACTCTGCCGAGAGTTATTATTTCAGGTGAAGAGAGGGAGAGAGAGAGAGAGAGAGAGAGAGAGAGAGAGAGAGAGAGAGAGAGAATTGAGGGTGCTCGAAGACGGTACATCCACAAAGGGAAGAACGGCGTTCGCGATTAAAGCGTCGCTCCCATTTTCTTTTCTCTGTTGGCCGCGAATCGATTACCGGCTGAAAGGCGCCATTGAGGACGCAATACGTCGTTGTGGACGTTGCGACGCAACGCATAGTACTACGAAACGATCACGGTAAAAAATCTGTGACTCTGATTCCACTTCACACAAACATTCTCGTCCACAAACTCCTTCCAAGGATGTAAGGAATCTTCGCAGGACACTTGGGTCGTTGCTAAAAATTGCCAATGTTTAATCTTTTATAACTTCGTAAACAAAAATCGTACAAAACTCTATCTAGGCTCATTTTACAGTTTGAAGCCTCCACTTTCAGTCCCCCTCGTTAAATTTTCTTTGTGACATTTGTGCTTCACGTACCAGAAGCACGAAGCAGGAATGATTAAATCACTCTTCTGTTCAAAAATTTTGCACATTCGACTGCTTCGTAGATTTCAAAATTAAAGCCACTTCTTCGAAAGTGGCTCCACGATTTTTCGTAGCCGTTCTATTGCACTTCGAAGAGTGAGAATGTGATTGAAAGATGGAACATAGTTCACAAGAAGACTGAAGCAACTATTAAAAGAATGAAGCGTTCCGTGATACGCTACAATTAGTTTTTCCTCGAACGGCATGAATTTCCTGTACAATATTTTCGATCTGAGGAGCGACGATTTCGAGAATCGAGGTCGCGAGGCGTAACCGAGGCTCGTCGAAGCGGATCGAAAGATCGCCGAAAAAAAAGAGAGAAAAAAATATGGAGGAAACGATATCCGGGTCGGTTGCATCGTTCGATTGTTAGAGAAACTCGATGTTTAACAAAGTGTAGTCGAGGAGCAGTAAATAACCGGCAGTGACACGGGAAAAGACAGAAAGAGCGAGAGAGCGAGAGAGAGAGAGAGAGAGAGGGGGCAAATTCACAGCGTAATTCCGTGCCGACTCTATTTCCGTCCCCTCGAGCGCCATAGCTTCCACTCTTTTGAGCGTAGAACACTTGAAAAATTATTTTTTTTAATTATATACCGCCCGACTCGACGCCGAGGAGCACTAAACACGCGATTGTTCTTCACCGTGCCTCGTTGCGCTTCTCCATTCCCCTCTCTTTCTCTCTCTCTCTCTCTCTCTCTCTCTCTCTCTCTCTGTCTCCCTCTCTTTCTCTCTCTTTTCTCCCCTCCCCTTCACTCCGTCACTCTATCTCCATCCCGTCTTTCTCTCCTTTATTTCCAAATTAGTCGTGGAACGTCGCGCGTGATTTTCGTGCTGCATCTCGGCCCCGAAAAATCGCGGAAATGCACCGCTCGACGAGAGCGCGAGTGTTTATTGTCCCGGCTCGTCACTGTAATTTTATTGTTTAATGGGGATCGCTTCCGTGCATTGTTCCGTATTGTTATCTGTTGCTTTGGACATTTTTAGAGAGAACGCGACGGCGGAGCTCGAAATATTGAGCTGGGACAAAGCCCTTTTTTGGGAACACTGCCTTGCAAACGTATTCATTTTGCACGGTGACCAAGGCGAACGGAGAGAAATTGTTGTTGATTAGATGCTGCGGTTCGTTGCCAATCTAGCGACCATGTATTAGAAGCAACAATTCATTGTGTACTCTTTGTACTCTCTGCATTGTCAGGCTCTTTGTGATATTTGAGAAACAAAGAGTTTAAGAATTATAAATGAAACGATTAACGATCAAGAAAGGATCAATTATGGATGATTATTAATGATTATTTGTTTGCTTGTTTTCTCGATTTGCGATTTATCAAACGACAGTGTGCTACAATGTATGATGAGCAAGCTATTCTCATTAGCGTAATCATAGACGTACGTATCGTCTTATTATTCCTTGAATGCATCACGCCCATACAAATAGCGGAATGTTTTAAATTTCTCAATGTTTACGTCAATATTCGGATGGTCTTAAAAATCGCATAACTTTGTCAATGTTGGACTATACTACCTGAATTTTTTGAGAAGTTAGAACAATTGGTTCGCCACATAACGTGAAAAAATGTTGAATTAAAATCGCAGAGAAAGTACTGAAAGTTGTATTTTACAACTTTTTTATGCGGGCTTATTTAAAAAATTTAAAAAGTACGTTTTGTACATCTGTATCAATTATACATATTCTGAATATTTCATCTAAATTGGTCAGCGTTGCAATGAGCTACAAACGTTTAACGATGAAAGCTTAAGGGTGAAAATCGCAGAATTTTGGGCTTGTCAGGGAATTTCGCCCTTATGTGATCATTTTAAAACACCTGTAATTCATTGCACCGTTGACCGATTTTTATGAAATTCTCAGCATATGTATAATTCTCAATTTAAGTCCACATAAAAAAGTTGCAAAATTCAACTTTTAATATTCTCTCTGCAATTTTTGTAAAAGTTTTTTTCACTTTATGTAACAAACCAATTGTGTTAACTTCTTTAAAAATCCAATTAGTATGGTCCAATATTAACAAAGTTATACGATTTTTAAAAGTGTCCGAATATTAATGGAAGTCACTGTATATGTTATATGAATAGGCTGCGGATCTTTATGCATGCATGGCTATTGAAAATTTCCAAATGATGCTGGCATATAAAATTCGATCGAATTTATTACGATTTTCATTTATTTTGGGTCTTCAAAAGCTGTTTCCATTGAAAAGGGGATTTTATTCGATTCCGCTTTCCTAACATTTGTCTATAAAAATTTAAAACGGCATAAATATCCGTAGTCTGATAACTTTTATTCGATGACAGTTATCCGCATTTGCAACGACTCGCATATTGACGTTCTGAAATTCTGTTAGAGTTTCCTACTGTTTGAAATTTCAGCCATCCACTTTTCCCATAAATGCATAAAATCCGCAGGCTTTATATGAAACTTTATCAAATTTGTCCTGAACATTTCTAAAGCTTGTGCCTTCTGCTATTATACGTGCCCAATACTAAACCTTCCACGATGAACCCTTAGCACTCGAATGGTGACTGTAAGGGACCACTAAAAATTCAAAATACTTTTTAAATCATTAAATTTGTTTGTATTTAATAAATTACTAAACATGTCACTATTGTAGGAGTAAATTGCGCAATTTTCGTATGTATAACATAAAAAAGATATATGTAGAAGGGAAATATTCTAGGTCCGAAAAAGTTTCGTGTTTCGTGCTGGGGTTAAAATAGCTTCGAGTACAAAGGGTTAGAACCTGGAATAAAATCGTAGTATTTAAAAATTCTAAAAGGAAATTCCTGCGGCTTTCAACGAACCAAAAAATTGTACAACCTCGAACCTGCTTAGCCATTCATCGAACGTCAAGAAGCAAAGTTACAAACAGTCCGAGCGATATTTCTGACACACCCGGTGTCCTGTCTGATCCAGCGTTCGCGTAAAGGCAGCAAAGCAGAGAAACTCCCGCAGTCTCCCGCGTTTCCCCGATGTTTTCCTCGATAATCGTCGCTCGCAGCAGCAGCAGCACACACGGCCACTTTTGAACCGTCCGGTACACGCGGATGATTTGTTCCTGGAAGTTCAGGAACTTATTGATTCCCGGCAGCTACGTGGGAGACGTGGACTCGCCGCCGGTTTCGTGTCGCGGCTCGCGATCACGATTCACCGGCTGCATCCACACGATATTTCCAGCCTTGTTGTGCAACCGGCGCGTAATTATTCAAAAGCATCGCGCGTGCATGCCGCCGATTGACTCGCTCTTACGATCTACGATCCATACGTTCGACGATTTCGCTTCGTTTCCGCGATCCAGCGGCGTCGTTTGATCTTCGATCAATATGACCGACGAGTCGGGTCTCGGAGAGCAAATTCGAAGATCCATCATTCTGATCGGCACTCTGCCGATCTTTATGCAAAGTTGTGCATTAATTTTGAAAAGAATTAATTTTAAGAAGAATTCATTCTGCATTAGTAAGAAGTCAAATAATCTTTGAATAATTTTGTCGAGTTGAGAAGAACGTAACAACTTGCGTTCTTCGTATTTAGAACTTGGCATTCCACCGAGTCGATCAGCAATTTCCTCAAAACTTTTGTTTATACGTTCGTTAGAAATATATATGAATGTGTTGTAATGTTAACGGTTTGTATTGCGAGTCGTTGCAAACGCAGATAATTGTGCTCGAATAAAAATGAATTCGAGTGTGGGATGTTTTTACAATTTTTACAAGCAAATTTTTATAGACAACTGGGAACAGCTTTTGTAGGTCCGAAATAAATGAAAATCGTGCTAGATATGCGGGATGTTTAGTCAACTTTCAGTTTTTACAAACAAATTTTTTTAGACAAGCGGGAACAGCTTTTGTAGGTCCGAAATAAATGAAAATCGTACTAGATATGCGGGATGTTTAGTCAACTTTCAATTTTTACAAACAAATTTTTATAGACAAGCGGGAACAGCTTTTGTAGGTCCAAAATAAATGAAAATAGTACTAGATATGTGGGATGTTTAGTCAATTTTCAGTTTTTACAAACAAATTTCTATACATAAGCGGAAACAGCTTTTGTAGGTCCAAAATAAATGAAAATCGTACCAGATATGCGGTATGTTTAGTCAACTATCAGTTTTTACAAACAAATTTTTATAGACAACTGAGAACAGCTTTTGTAGGTCCAAAATAAATGAAAATCGTGCTAGATTCTGCCGAGTTGTATGCTCTTGGATTTTTCGAAAATTTTCACTAGTCACGAATGCATACAGATCCGCAGTGTGTTAATTATAGTCGACGTTTTCATAGCTGCGTGCATTACGATTTATAAATTCATTCAGCTGAAGGTGCATATAAATATGTTCTAATTGTACCGATTTGCATTTCAAGTCATTGCAGATGCGGATAGCCGCTTAAATAGAAACTGTTTATAGTCGGTGATTATGTAACCGCGTTATGATTTATGAATTCGTTCGGTTTGAGATACATATAAATGTTTCTGTGAACGATTGCAAGTTGTATCACAACGGAGAGGGATTTTTAACTATGAACGCCCGGTAAACGTGTCTCGAATCGTCGCAGCGTAGTACAGTAATATTTCCCCCGGCTTCTCTTTCTCCAACGAGCGTCTTCGCGAAGAACGGGAAACAGAGGGAAAGAAAGAAGCAGAGAGAGAGAGAGAGAGATGCGCCCGACTAAATTCGTTACGGCTTGCCACGGCGTGTCGTTCCTCTTTCGACCGGCTCCCAGTTGGGTAGAAAGTCGACAGGGGCTATATGAAAAATGTCGGGACCGGAGGAAAGATCGTTATATGGAAAGGATCGCGAGGCGACAGCTGCCCGGAGGCTTTGCCAGAGCCAGTCCTCGTTCCACGATCGAACCAACGAACGAGCGAGCGAAACGAACGCGGACCAGAGAAAGAGAGAGGTCGGCCCACGCCGGATCACTGACGTCATGCCCCTTTAAAATCGAGACCACGACGACGACGAGGACGACGATTCGTTCGCTGCGACAAACACCGATTTTACGTGCCCGACATTCTGCGACACCCGCTTTTCTTAACCATCCGGCAATCTCCCGATCGAGTCCTGCCTTCTAGATCGTTCGCTAAAGCGATCGCTATCTCGATCGATAGATCTGTCGGGTCTCAAACTCGCGACTAACAAACCAGCATCTATTTCTTAATCCTCGTATTATCAAAGAAAATGTTCCGCACCAATTTAAATAAACTGAGTGACGAAACCAGCAGCAGTTTTTGAAACTATATCGACGCTGGGATCTGGTAATTGTTCGATTAATCAAGTCACACACGAGACTATGAGTGATATGAGACGCTGAATCACATGAATTCCGAGGGGAAAGAGGGGAACCAGGCTGTGACCCTTGAAGGGTTAACGATTAATTTATCAGGTTTACGGGAGAGTCGGATCGAACGGATTCCGTAGGAGGCAGCGAAGAATGCGGGAAATTTCAATAATTTTCAGACACGTCTCTCCCAGCAAGAACCTAGAAATATACGGATTCCTGAACGACAAGCCCGCGAGTGGCTTTACGATCGGTGCGTCGTCTTCGACGCGGGTTTTCCACGAACCGACGCAACATCCATCCGACGCACGATCGGATTTCAGAGCGCGACTCCGCGTGGGAACGTGTGTACGCGTCGATTTCACGTGTGTGCACACCGTTGCAACGCGTTGCAGCCGCCGCGAGCCGTACCAACCGGTCGATTCGGCGAACGTTCGCAATGGGAACGTCCGACAACACTTTTCCTCGTCCCTTTTCCTCGTTCCGAATAATTAATAAAACGCCGCGCACCGTGTTCCGTCTGCTCGCGAGCGGATCGCCTTTTGTAATCTGCGAGACCGTCGCTTCCTCCGCTGTTAACCTTTCTCCCGCGAACGCTTAGAAAGTAGCCTCGATACACCGAACAACCGCTGTCGCAATTTGTATTCGACCGCGGCGGACGCAACGTCCGCTCGCAGACGAGCCCGCGATTTTCATTTCTGCAACGGTATCCTAACCATTTTCGAATGAGAGACGAGTTTTGTTTTCCTTTTCTATTCTAGAAAATCTCGTAAAAGATTTATTTCGACTTTGCTGCAATTTTCAACCCTTCGGGGAAGGTATCCCTTGGCACTCGAGTGGTGACTCTGAAGCACCGCTAGTAATTGTTGCGGCATTATTTCAAAGAAATTAGAAGAAATATTACAAAATATTTGTTACATCACAAAATTTGAGCCGTTTATTTTGAAAGTGGCCTAACTCCGTTTTTCAGTTTTTTTTCCGGTTATCATGGCTCCATGTACAACTTTATGTTATTTATCAGTAAAGCATTTAAGGTTGCTTATAATCCGAGCAAATACGATAATTCTTGACACATAAGTTTTTAGAGTTAGTTTAATAATCGAACCGTGTAGTTTGAAAGTGGCCTAACTGCATTTATACTTAAATAATCAAGATAATATATTTACTATTGATAATGTCGGAAAGTAGTGATGAAGGTAATATTAATTAATTAGTATTTACAATTTAACCTCAGTTTTTGGACAATTGCGTTAGTTGAATAACCAGTACGTTTAATTAATATAAAACTTAAAATTTAATATTAAATTTTAGAAATTATTTCACCCATGGGGAAGAACAGAACAAGACTATTATTTAGTTCAGATAGTGAAGAAGAAATAGTAAGTAATGATTTAAAAAAAAAATCGAAAAAGAAACCGAATTATAGAACAATATTCGTCTTCAGAGGATGAAGATATGAATAACAATAGAGAAAAAATTTATGAATCACACATCCAAAAGGTGCGAAAGATTAAACGTAATTCAGGAAAAAGATATTGTACTCAAACAATAAAAATAATTAATTGAATCGCATAAATTATGTTCCTGAAATGTTTTAAGGATATGTAAAATAAATTCAGTTTTGTTTTTTTTTTTCAATTTGAAGCATCTTGAATTATGTTGAATGGACTTGGGCACCTTCAAATTTTATAATGAATCTGGTTGTTAATTTTGAAAGTGGCCTAACTCCATTTTTGATAAGAAAACGCATATTATTCACTTAATAATTGCCTCTATTTTAATAGGAACTATAAATTTAACACCCTTAGATACACTTAAGCAGTACGACTCATTAATGTCCTATACGTATACTTTTAAAATCATTGAAACGCAAACCCTTAAATATCTCGATTTTAAGATAAATGGACTTAGGCCACTTTCAAAATAAACGGCTCATTTGTATGTAACAGTTCACTATACATTTAATTATTGTATATGGAAATCGGATCGGTTTCGTATGAATAAAATGAAAATATTCCAAGACGCAAGAAAAATTTAGTTTTAGAATGAAAATAGCGCTCAGAGCAAAGGGATATTCCTCCTTGATAATTGTTACAGAAAATCGTACGATATTCTTTTCGTCTGCTCCATTCTAGTTTTCTTCCAAGCGTTTCAGTGTTATTTTTATCGCAGTATTTTGTACGTTCCAAGTGCGGTTCTTTATGGAAAATAAAGATTTACTTGGAAAAGCATGGAAGTCGAACGTTCCTTCTTTTCTCTAATAATTTTAGAAGATACAGCAAATTGATGCTTCCTGCTAATTTTCCGTGTCAATTCCAAGAGTTGGGAGCCACGTATTTAATTGGTTTTATGAACAATTTTAACGAGTTGGAAATAGTATATCTTTATTCTTCAATTATTTCTATTTTTCTCCCGTTTTAAAATAAAATAAAATCCGCAGTCTAGCTATGACCGAATGTCCACGAAGTTTATTTCTGTTAATTCGCTGATCGGATGTCGTAGAATTTTTATGATTGGACTGCGTCAATTTCCTGTATCAATTGCAAGAGAATTATAAGCACTGTGTACGCAATCGGTGTGCCGTGCAGACAACGTCTAAGCAACGTTAGAGTTCGCTAATTTCCTGGAGGGGTCAATTAACCACATTTTGCACGAGGAACACAAACGAGAAATAAGCACACGTTTTATTAGACGGAGGATTGCGGGAATGGTCATTTCCATGCGCACGTAAGTGCACGTATTTAGTTGAGTGCAATATGATTTCCAGCGGTTTAGATTTCATTAAGATTTATATTTTATTTGTTCCCCGAGCATTTTTACGAGCCATAAATGCAAGAGAAGCAGCCCGCCGCGCCGCGCCAACCAACTGTATATCCTTTAGATCAACCGTTTCTTAACGTAAGCATCCTGCTTTGCTGCCTTCATCCAGGGGCAAAAGGTGTTCACATAATCCAACATAAAGTTCATCCAGGATATCGCGGATGGAGAGTGCCTCTCGAACGAGGATTTCCGCGTTGGACGACTCTCGCAGCGAGATGCAGCGAGCTGCAGCGGGGAATGCAACCGTGTAATGGCTGGTCTGAGTAATACACGTACACACTGCTGGCCCATGAGTGTTTGAGCAAATCATCTTAGTCCGTGGAAAATATTTATGCTTTCTTCCGTGCTTCGCCAGCGCGCTCGATTTGCAATGAGCTTTTCCTTTGCAGCCAACGTTTCAGTTTGTTTCAAAAGTCGATTTTGCGAAACGGAAAGAATTATGAAGAGAATTCCTGAACCATTACTAATCTGTATCGGCACCTGAATTGTACAGACCCTTTAACCCTGTACACTCGGACACAATGTTTACTCGGAGACATTTTCTTCCTACCTAGAATATTTCATATATGACAATTTTGTTTTATGAAACTGGTGCAACTCTTATAATACTGATATTTTTGATAATTTATTAAATATACATTTAACACTATATTAAATATTTTGAATAATGATACAGAAATTTTTAGAATATTTTAATTCTATAGACTTTTTTATTTTGTACATGTGGAACTGATGCAATTTACTGATATGTTTAGTAATTTATTAAATATGAATTTAATAAGTAGACAGCGGATCTTTATATAAAATAATAATTTTCTACTTGAATTGCAACAAATTGGAGTGAAATAGAAAATTTGCTTCCTTAATATATTTAATGGGTTGAAAATAATGTAACATTTCTTTTAAATTCTTCTAACATTTTTATTGTTTGATATGACACCTACTTATTTTTGTCATAAACACATAAAATCCGTTGTCTATTAATAAGGTACAAAATATTTGGTATTCAATTTGTATTTAATTTGTAATAATTTGTATTTAATGTATTTAATAGACTTTTCCATTTTGTGCATACGATACTGATATAATTTACTCATACTGATATGTTTAGAAATTGATTAGATGTAAACAGATTGAATGAGGAACCAAATATTTTGAATAATGGTATAACAATTTCTAGTGGCGACTCATAGACGCCACTCGAGTGCTGAGGGTTAATCTTCTTGATTAGAGTCCCTTTGCAATTATGAACACATACGAAGATGTACCGCGAGACAAGAAAAAGTGTAAGAAAATGACGCATTGAAAAGGGCACAGAAAACGAAAGAATGAACAATTATGTACTAGATTGATCTAGGAATAGTAATTCGTACTGTCCACAAGTTTCCAGAATTAAATCCTGAGGTAAATTAAAAATCCTGAAGGAGGAAACCATCAATAAGGAAATTTTAATGATGAAGACAGTTTATGTGCTAAATAGTCTCCAGAAAGAAAATCGACAATTATGTACTACATTGATCTATAAAATCAGCAATATTTAGGCTCGGTGTACGAAGTCTCCAAAGCCCAAACGTACTGTCGAGGAAAACTGAGCTTGAACAACCGCGCTAAATATCGGCATACCAAATAAGGGCCTGCGAAGTGGTCAGCGAGTCGGAAATTTGCAAATCAAGTGCCAGACCGAGGCAGCTCTCTCCCGAAAGGCCGAGAAAAAGCAAAATTTCGCACGGTTCCGAAGAAGGAAACGGATCGTTCAGAAACGTCGCCCGAGGAAACCCACGGCGACGATAATTGATAGCGTCGGACGATATCATTAGCCTTGCGCACCAGGAAGGAATTAGCACGCGAAACGTCGTTGCAGAGGGCCGGTTATGTTCGGGGACGATATTTATACTCGATATACGTCGTCCGACGCGTTCGTGGTTCCATTTTGAATAATTACGGCGAGCAAGGGGGAGGGGCGGGGGGATCAAACTCTCTCTGAAACGCGACAGAGAAAGAGAGAGAGAGAGTTTTTCTCGAGTGTCGGTGAAGCCCGGAGGAGGAAGCCGATAAAACCATATCTTCCGCACACAATACGGCAGCCATGAAACGGCGAGCCGGTAATTACAAACTCGCCGCGCGGCGTATCATTATGCACTTAAATCTACCTGCGCGGCGTAATAAATTCGCCTGCATATTGCGTCAAAATATTACATTGTGTGCACCGCCGAATCAAGCAAGGGGAGGACAGGCCTGCGCCCGGAGCGGGTTTCGCGAATGCATCGTGCCGCGAGGCTTATCGATCTTATCATAACTGCATTCGGGAGCCCCGGACAGCCCTTATTCGGGCAACGCGCGCACACACGTGCACACACACTGACAACAAAAAAAAACTATTATCGATCATTCTCGCCGGCAATTTCCATGCCAGACCCGATGTTCCACCCTGCGTGCAAGCGTCGTCGGATACTCATCAACCGGAGGGCCATCTTCGCGGATCCGAGGCGACCAGTTTTTGCAAGATCCGACGTCGACAGGGAGCCGACAGTGAAACGATGCCCTCGCGAATTTTCGAACATGGACTCCGTCATTTGCGACGAAATAACCATCTACGTGCCTTATATCGAACGTACGGAATTTTCGTGCAAAATTTATGCGCGTACCATGGCTGCGACAAATGATTCGACGCTTAATCTTTGATTTCTGACAAGTTTACGTTTACATTGTTGCAACTTTGCGGCAACGAATCGTACGGCGACGAAATTAGGCTCATTTTCAGCTAGTTTCAGCACCTGTCGGTCATTCTTTTGTCACTTGATTTTGAATGATGTAGCAGGTGAGAAACTGTAGAATCGTCCAATGACACATTGCTGCATCATTCGCTTGTTTTTTAAACGGATGTTTAGCTTAAAAATAAATCTTTATTGCGAACCTGTTTGACACAATTTTGTAGCCTCGTTTTTCCTCTTTCAAATGCATTTTGAATTCGTTTATTTGCTTAAAGGATTCTTTTGTTTCTGCTCGGTGCAAGTGTCACAGTGTCGAGTGTGGAAAGAAAATTTTCAACACTTCGTGTGATTTAACCACATGGAGCTAACGGGGAAAATTTTATTAACACGAGAGAACGTGTTGAAAATGTTCTGTTTTTTCAACTTAACGCTGCACAGTTCTTAACTTGTACAGGAAAAAATTTCTAACTGCAGTAATGTCTTGATCCAAGCCGAACGGAGCTACACGATCTTAGTCAGTTTGCCTAACCCCTTCCACTGGGGGAACCACTACTAATCCAATTGCAAAACTTCTTTATTTTTCACTACTTTTTTTTTGGACTTTCACCAACATATTTGTGGCATTTGTCTGATTGAAATGACACTAAACACTACATATACGACCACAAGAAAATAGTCCTACACGATCTATGTCGCAGCACGGACGCGAGGATTCGATTTAGATCTCAACACTTTACTGTACATAAAAAAATTGGAAACGTGTTTGGCGAGGAAGCTATCAATTTTTAATTTTTAAAGGGATCTACGAATTTGGAACATCTACTTCTAACTACATATTTTAAGTTTATCAAATTCTATTTTGTATCTTTTTCACGTCTAACTGTTTGCATAATTTCTGCGCAGGGTCCAGTTCGTGAATAAAAGGATGTCCGATGTTCCCATCTTCGGCTAGCCGTGAAAATTATGCGATCTACCTTCACGGTAAGTGGAACTACCGAAAGAATCTGAACGGATTCGCACGAACGTGTGCGAATCGATTTTTCCAGGTACCAATTTTATTTCCGCTAAAAAATAATCAGGACAATTACCGTGGATTTGATTGCATTTATATCAACCGTCTGAAATTGAAAAATAAAACAGCGACGCTAACTCCGACGATCCAGAAGTCAACTGGATTCATCTTGCTCATAAATAACATCATTTGCAAGTTTGCATGAACGACCGACTCATCAGCTTATCATTAAACTTGAGATTGGCCTTCCGATGACTGAGAACATCGTGCCGTGCAATTATCGCGTACAAACGATACTCCGCAGTCCCGACTTTAGTGCGAGTCAATCGTACCCAGCCGGTGAATGAGTTTCCAGGAACACTTAAACGGATTGTGGCCGCAAAAACTCGGTCAGTATCACTATAACTTGAGATAAGTGACCGGCACTAAAGAGACAGGAAAAGGTGTCTTCATCGGGCACAGAGAACTGAACTATTGGGAACGATGGATTGAGAATGATTCGAGTTACCGCTTCAATTTAATGCGTTCATGGTACTTGTTGAATGCTTCCGAAGCGGCCTCATAAAATTATGGAAGCGGTCCACGCGTCAGCACTGATAACTATAAATTCCAATAAACACAGATTGACTTCCAAGAATCGGCAAACTGTGTATCGCCAGCGATCATTCTGGGTTCACCTAACCTGGGAGACTGAACGTTACCGAAAATCGATCTGAAATTATTTGCTGGACAGGAGTTAAACAAATATCAGAAATGACCTTTTAAGCTCATATATTATTATACATACAGATGATACAATTTTTTCACTCAACTTGAAAATCCATTTTTATTAAAATCTACTAAGTAAACCACATTTTATTAAGATTTACAAGGTGTGAGAATGTTACACGAATTATTCGACAAACTTCCTCTTTTCTATTCTTGTGTTAGTAAAAATAAGCTGTCTTGAATTTCCGTGGCTCTCTCTCTCTTCTCTCTCTCTCTCTCTCTTTTATATTATTAAGTTTCACAGTCTCATGGAATGATTCAAAACCTCGCTCTCTTAATGACGATAACTTTGTACACCAATACTACCACAACAAAAACATTTTCAATATTTAAATTAAAATATCTGCTATGCCCATAAAACTGCATCGATTGCTGCATAAAGAAATATACAGTTCTATTTAAAAACTCAAAATTGACCTTTAAAATCTCCTAAAAGCCTGCGCATATACAGAAGCAATGCACACCAAATTATACCCGACTTCAGGCGGCTGACAGGCATTTGGCCTCGACTGTCACGCTATGTTACGCTGTGCCTTTTTTTCTAGACATGTTACGTCTTAAATAACTAAGTAATCAATTAAAAATGCATGCCACCGTGTTTGTACATGTCTCTGCTACGTTTGTATAGAGCCTTTTTTCGATACGAACACTAAACCTCTCGAAATTAAGAGATTCTCTCAGCGGCAGCCATCTTGTGACGTCATACTTGCTTCAGAATTCGAATTTTCTGCCGAATATTGTAAATTACTCCACGATCAGGTAGAAATTCGCAATTTGGGCTCGATACAGACGTAGATTGTACTTTTAGGAAACACGATTGACCACTTCTAAACTGCTCGTTGCAATATTGAAGCGGCAGTTTCAAACCATGCCCTACACGATCTATGTCGCAGCACGGATCCGAGAGTTCGGCTTAGATCAACACTTTACTGTACATAAAAAAATTGAAAACGTATTTGGCAGAGGAACAGTGAGCTATCAATTTTTAATTTTTAAGGGGGTCTACGAATTCGGAATATCTACGTCTGACTGTATATTTTAAGTTTATCAAACTGAATGCCCCTTAATGCCATGGAACGTTTGTGGAAATAATTTTTGTGTACAACGCATAATTTAGAAGTTATTCGAGGTGCACGAGGTGGCCCACTCTGTCGAAGAACGCCATATTGCAAAATTCTTAGGGGGAAGCAGATCCGTCGATCATCATTTGGGATTTCCATGGTTATCGAGACACGGTTGAACAATCGTCGGGTTAAGGAGAGCCCGAGCATCCTTGACAAAGCTCTCCGAGTAACGTCCTCGAACGGTTCCGGGTCTCGCAGCGAGATTTTGGCAAGGGATTCGCGGTATCGATTCCGGGTCGTTCGATATTCGGGCCGAGGTTGACCGGGCTCTGCCAAATTTTTTTCTCCTCTCGGCCGTCGGCGGATTTCCGGGAGCAAGGGGCTGGCCCAGAGTGAGCCGTCCTTTCGAGAAATCATTCCCGACTGTTGCAAAACGCGATCTAACCCAGCGTTTTCGAGTCGGCGCCGTCATAAGTAGAGGACCGCGGTATCGGGAGAAAGCGGAGGAGCATTTCCGAAGAGCGGTTTCGCAACGGGTCTATTATTCCGATTTAATTACCATAACTCCTTTCGCGGCATGCGCCTTTCTTTAGGTCGACACGGAGCCGTCCCTCGCGGTGACCACTCTAACCGGTGTGGATCGAGGATTATGGCTGGTACAGGTTAATCTTGCAATAGTAAAAACCGGTGGAAAGTACTCGTGTTTCCGTGATGTTAGGCTTGTGTGACCTACTCGCCGTTTTATCATCGATATTATTGGGAAAGGATTGTTGGCAAATTGGAGCGAGGAGTATGGATTTTTTAAAAAGATCCTACTCGTTGTTTTATCATCGACATTAGTGGGAAAGGATTGTTGGCAAATTGGAGCGAGGAGTATGGATTTTTTAAAAAAATTTATGTGTGGTTATAGTGAATCTGCTGGTAATAATAAATTCTAATTGTGGTTTTTATCGCTTCAGTCGATTTTCTAAGAAATTAGTGATTCTATTCTAGCCTAGGAGATTAGAATATATGAAATATACTTAAAGACGTTAACAATCATGCTATTTAGTCTATAAAATATTGTGATTGAACATGCCTTTACTTTAACATTACATCGCCGTTCAGGAGCACGATATCAGGTTCACAATTAATGAAGGAAGATATTATTACTTTATAACGATGTAATAAAACCTGTGAAGTCAATAATATCGTAGACAGTGATACGACTAGCGACTATCAGGTAGACAGTTATTATTTATTATATTTCATGTTTACAGCTGTGTAATAAAGTTTCTCAGATTAATAGTATTATAATTAAGCCGTAGAACTTTGTAGCGTAGAACAATGTCGAGAAAGTTATAGGCTGTAATGTTTAATTGAATATAATACTACTTTTCTTTTATTTATGTGGGATAATAATATAAAGGAGGACGTTCTCCGTTGAGTGAAACATATCATATTTTTATTAT
>CM052145.1:6919715-6932021 GCA_028454255.1 Halictus ligatus | reverse complement strand
CGTTCAGAAACGTCGCCCGAGGAAACCCACGGCGACGATAATTGATATTTTACAATTTTTGTGGCCAACACGATGATTGACAAAAGTTTTGCGGAGGAGCGTCGCGCGACACCGAACGACATTGATTTCGCGACCAGGCGTAGATCGTGCGATCAATTGGCCGAGGGGTTGTTATATAAGCACGGAAACAGTGGCGTTTTCGCGCGAGAGACCGACGCCGATTATTTTTGGAGGAGCGAGGAGCGGTTTACCTCGACCGCGAGACCAACGCCGAAGAATTCCGCACCGCGTCGATCGCGGTCGCGTTCTTTCTGCTGGCCACGGGCCGGAAAAAAAAACAAGTTGTACGGCTCGTGACGACGAGCACCTCCTGCCCGAGATTTTCGAACCGAGAAGAATGAACGGACGTCCGAACATTCTGGGAAGGCTTAAACCCTTAGCACTCGAACGGTGAGTGTGAGGCACCACTAAAAATTGCTGTATCATTATTCAAAATGTTTTTTACATTATTAAATTCATTTGCATCTAATAAATTACTGAACATTTCAGTCTTGCACGAGTAAATGGCACCATTTTCGTATGTATAACATGAAAAAAATATATAGAACGGAAATATTCTACAATGACTCCAACTAATATTGGCACACTCTTCAAAATTGCATAACATTGTCAATATTGGAGTATACCACTTGAATTTTTTTGAGAAGTTGGAACAATTGGTTCGCTTACATAACGTGAAATAAAATGTTTGATTAAAATTACAATTGGTCGAAATTGCAGAGAAAGTACTAACAGTTGTATTTTGCAACTTTTTTATGCGGGCTTATATTAGAAATGTAAAAAGTACGTTCTGTACATCTGTATGACTTATATATATTTTAAGAATTTCACATGAAGGCGAAATTCCCTGAGAAGGCCAAAATTCAGGCCAAATTGGATTTTTAAAAAAATTAACACAATTGGTTTGCTACATAAAGTGAAAAAAACTGCTACAAAAATTGCAGAGAGAATATTAAAAGTTGAATTTTGCAACTTTTTTATGAGGACTTAAATTGAGAATTATACATATGCTGAGAATTTCATAAAAATCGGTCAACGTTGTAATGAGCTACAGATGTTTCAACATGATCACATAAGGGCGAAATTCCCTGACAAGGCGCTTAATTAAGCTTTCATCGTTAAACGTTTGTGGCTCATTGCAACGTTGACCAATTTAGATGAAATATTCAGAATATGTATAACTGATACAGATGTACAAAGCGTACTTTTTAAATGGTTAATATAAGCCCGCATAAAAAAGTTACAAAATAAAACTGTTAGTACTTTCTATTGTAATTTTAATCAAACATTTTTTTCACGTTATGTAAGCGAACCAATTGTTCCAACTTCTCAACAAAATTCAAGTAGTATACTCCAATATTGACAATGTTATGAGATTTTGAAGAGTGTGCCGATATTAGTTGGAGTCACTGTAGGTCGGAAGAAACGTTTCGTTTTGGAGTTGAAATAGCTTCCAGTGCAAAGAGTTAATCCTTAACGACATCCCCCCTCGTTCCGCTTTGATTATTCGATTTTCAATCCGGCCGAGTTTAAAACGGGATTGCGGACATCTTGGCTTAGAACAGACATTTTTGACTGGGTTCCTGTACCGTGTATTCTCGTGTTCAGAATAGGTAATTTGCAGGAAGACGTGAAGTTTGTGGGTATCGTTTCTCCGCTTTGGTAATTCGATTTTCAGCTATACTCGGTTTAAAATGGGATCACGATATTTCGAGCAGACATTTTTGAGTTTCTATGGTGTGTATTCGTTCGTGCCTACTTTTCCCAAATAACACGTTCGCTACCATAATCACACGTATGTGATGTTCTCAAGCAACATACCCAAAGATTGTCGAATTAATTTTATATGCATTGCTACTTGAAGGTGTAGCACACAATATTTAGAGACTCCAAGACTTTGGTGTATTCAATCGGTTTAATGAAATGGATGCGTTAAGTAAAATATAAGCAACACATCGTGGTGGATCAGTGTTATTGATTACAATTGTTAGTTGACAATGAAGTGCTCAACTTGCGCTCTAATCTAGTTGATTCCAGCATTAATAAATTCGACGGTATTAATTGTTTCACAGGACTGCGGATCTTTCTGCAGTTCTCCGCTTTTATAGCTAATTTATTCGAAACTGAATTTAGAGGAAAATCTCTTTCGTTAATTAGAAGATTCATTGCAGGTGAACTAAACTAGAAACGTCGTTATTCCTTGATAAAGTGCTTCGGAATATTTCATAGATTTGCACATGCCATAAATGCGAACAGATCCACGGTCTATTTATGGCAATCGTTTTTAATTCCAAAGCGCCGGTCACCGACCCCGGTGGCGTTCGATGAAACACACTCAAAACTGTCTAAGTATCTGGAATATCGAAAATTTAGGGTAGTTTAATAAAAACGGGACATTAATTAAGCATCTACCACGGTGCAGGGTACAGAAACGTTCCAAGAATTAACCTCTCCTGCCATTCACATGTAAAAATTCTATTCTAAGCAGACAATTCAAATTATATCTGCATTAAACTTAAATACTTTACCGAAATCCTATGCATAAGATTTTCAATAATTGTGCCGCACAAGAAGGAAGCTTAAATATCTTCCGTTACGCTATAATCCCAAACGAAATGAGTGACTGGTTGGAATTAGAAAGTCTTCAGCCACGGCGGCTTTTAAAAATTATAAAATAAGAGGTAACGCGTTAACCCCTTGCACTACGATTTATTTTACGGTTTGAGTGACTAGAACTCGTTTTGTAATTCGTAATTTCCTAAACAAAGGAGAAAATTTATATCTATCGTATGCCTATGTGTTCTTCAATAGCTGTACATTAACACTAGATTTACGGGACCCGTCAAAATGACGGGCTCTAATATTTTTAATTTACGATTATTGAGATCGTGAAGGTCTATCTACGTGGAATTACTCAACAAACTTATTTCCTTAGGTATATATTGTTTAAAAAGTGCCTGAAAATTTGGATAAACACATTCTTCTTATTTTTATAAAGTAATGTAAAACACTCGCTTTTAAGTTAAGATCGCCAAACTAGAATTTTATTTCGGTTTAATCCCTTGCACTACTTTCACGAGTCTGACTCGTGATGAAGATTCTGAACAGAGCCTAATAAATATGTATGTTATTAGTTTCCTTTGAACCGAAATACAATTCTATTTTGGCATTCTTAATGTACAACTACTGAAGAACATATAGGCATACGATAGACTTAAATTTTCTCCTTTCCTTAGGAAATTACGAATTACAAAAAAGTTCTGATCATTGAAAACATACATATAAATAACATACATATTTATTGGACTCTGTTCAGAATCTTCGTCACGAGTATGGCTCGGTGTTGTAGGGTAAGGGGTTAATAGGATGATTTACCTGGAAGAACAGTGTTGAAAAATGTGTCGAAGTGAACTGGTCATTCCGTCAGAATCCAGTCCGAATCTGTTCTCCCAGGTTAATTAAAATTCAGCCAATTCATTAGCCAGATTTGGGAACCGACTAAGTGATCGAGCCACGGTTTCCGTGGATCGGTTTTTGGGAGTCGCACAGACGATGGATTAACGAGGAGAAGGTTTCTTAGAGGGGGGAGGGGGGATGTTTCGTCGATCGTAGAAGCATACTATGAAGCTGAAGTCTCGAGGGCTAATCGATATCTCGCGTTTCCGAAAGATCCGAAAAGGGATAACGGTGTAAGCTCGATCGCCACCGAGCGGCCGATATACATATATATATATCCTGCGGGCAGGTGCGAGGACGACGAATTAATTAATGGGCCTGGGTGACCGTAATTAAGCTTAATTAGTCCGACCGTTGCTGGCTGTGTTTATACAATGCCAAAGTATCGGGCAACCGTCACGTTGAAAGCCACTATTATCGTTCGGCGTATCGATGAGCCGCGACCAATTTCTACCGTCTGACGCACGAGGAGAAAAAAAAAGAAAAAAGAACACCAGCAATACTAATTTTCTAGCTGCTATTGCTGTCGCTGTTGCTGCTCGGCAGGTAATTTCCGAAACTCGACGGGAAATTCGGACGACCGAGGCCGATCGAAATGACGGCGAAAATTATTCTGCTCGTGGAAAGAACGTCGTGTGGGTGGATAATTGTTTACCGTGCTGGATGCACGATTCATCGACTGCAATTTTTCCAAGCTTACAATTCGGCGGAAGTCACTGCGAGATTAGAACTTTGGTAGAATCATGCGTTTATGACGAATAGACTGCGGATCATTATGCATCATAAATATTTCCTGCATTGATTGCAAGAAATAGAAACCGACCAGAATGTTATTTCGTCACTTGCTAATTTTAACCAGTTAACTGTGGAATTGAATTGGAAAAATCCCTCACTGCGCGGAATTAAAATCAAGCAATGACGAATATACACGTCGAACGCAGGCCAAATGCGGCTAAATGAGAAAGAATGATTTTTTTATTCGATAAGAATTTAACAATTCATTAATGCTAACTGCACCGCAATAGAGTTTCGGATTGACGATTATACTCGTCAATCACAGTTAACTGATTAATAGGTCAGTAGTAGTATATGGACATTTGAACGTTTCCTACAATTTCAAATTTTATCTGCTCAATTTTGTTATAAATGCATAAAGATCCGCAGTCTAATGATGAAAATTTCACAGATCAAATATCAAACAGTGAAAATTAAATATTTGACTTCGCTTTGAACAAGCATTTAAAACTGCTGTTGTATTATTTTCAGCACGTTAAATTTAATATTGAGCATTGGATATATTATGATTTCCTAATTTATTTAGAATTCATTACGGATGAATGAATGAAATAATTGACACAGAGTATCGATTCGAAGCTCGATATTACAAGGTGGTTGACACGGATGGGTTTTCATCGAAGGTTATCGGTGTTCTTTTTATTCGACGAATGAAAGTTGAATGATTCGAGGAACGTTCATCTTTCGGTCTGAATTATTCGCCGAGGAAAAAATGCAACTTTCCCGGGGAGGAGGAAGTATAAAGAATGTACGAAAATTGAATTTTTTAATACCTCCGCCGTTTTCTCTGTGTCCACTGGGAGTCTTGAATTCCGATGGCGCAATTGCTGGGGACAAGTAATATTCGCGCGACACGAGTGTCGCTTAAATCGTTGTCCATCATCGATTATTCCAATCGGAGTCAATTAGCCGCCATTGCTTAAAATGTATTGTACTCCCGTTTTCACGGAATTCGGCAAAAATGTAGAACAGGAGTTGAGAGCGAAATGAAATTTCAGGGAAGTTTAACAATCTTGC
This sequence comes from Halictus ligatus, assembly GCA_028454255.1. Classification (NCBI taxonomy): domain Eukaryota; kingdom Metazoa; phylum Arthropoda; class Insecta; order Hymenoptera; family Halictidae; genus Halictus; species Halictus ligatus. The sequence goes on along the minus strand of CM052145.1, from coordinate 6,926,693 downwards.
AGAATATTGCTTAATCAGTCAATCGCGTTTGACGTGTATACACGTCGGGCCAAATTTCTATTGCGGTGCGGTTGACGTTAACGAATCGTTAACGTCTTATCGAATAAAAATGTAATTCTCTCTCATTTTGCCTTACTTTTTGTCGAATTTATAATTTATACTTTTTTGTAAAATTTATAATACCGGCATTTGGCCTGCGTTCGACGTGCATACTCGTCATTGTTTAATGTTAACTCCGCGCCCGTAAGGTATTTTTAAAATTAAACTCCGCAGTTAACTGGTTAACACTAAACCTACCAAGCGTTAACAGTATCTGATAAATATTGCCTTGTAAAAATGGCAACCCTAAAATTGAGATTGTAATTTTCAGTATAAAAAATGCTTGGACAAATAGATTTATTTCAGTATTTTCCATAAATTAATTTTTATAGTATCGATAATTGTGGAATATAAAACCGGTCATTTTGACCGTGGAGGGTGTAGTGTTAAAAAAAAGTGATCGCACTGTTGCATCCTTCATTTTTGTAAATGAAGATTACAGATTCATCAGTTTACCGTCGAGTACTTGATTAAATAATTCAAATGAAAAGCCGCGATAAGCTTTAGCTCTGAAATTTTCATTACAATTATTAAATCACTTTGCGCGGGACTTTCGCGAGGGGTGGTTCGTTCGGCAGTGAACGCGTGAAAATAACCTACCATTTCCCCCCCTCCCCGGTTCGTTGGAGTTCGGCTAGAAAATCCTGCAAAAACATCCTCCCCCGTCGGCCATATCAATGAACCAGTATCTTCGACTGGTCCGATACGCCCTCGAAATCGTCACACTCAAAATCCCAGACCCAATTATAATAACGACCGTTTCCAATCGCCTCTGCATCGATCAGAGTCCCGGTTCGTCGGCTCGGTCGTGCTTTAACGATCCGAAATCCGTCTCTCTCTCTCTCTCTCTTACCCTCCTCTCTCCTCTCCTCTCGGATTCTATATAGCGTCTATTCTTCGATCTAAAACCATTCGTGAATTTTTCCGCGAGCAGGAGAGATCGTAACGCACGGCGAGTCGCATCCTGACAGGGGCGCCGAATAAATGTTACCCAATGGAGCCTGATCGATCTTTTCTTCGCTGTACCCCGTTCCTACCCCTGTGCGCGCTTCTCTCTCCCGGCTCTCGCTATCTCTCCATCTCTCCTCCCACCAGCAGGGTCGCCAACACCGGCACCACCACCTCCACCACCGGCAGCAGCACCGCCACCCTCTCTCGGTGTGCCGTCCTCTATATCTATCTGTCTCCGTCGGTGTTCGTCTCTCTGTCTGTAATTCGTATTCCACGACAGTTGTATCCCGGATCGCCTGCAGCTCCAGCGAGCAGCGGCAGCATCGGCAGCGGCACAGCGTTCACGTACAGGCTCTGTATTTGCCGGCACGTCGGATAGTTAGTCGATGATGTCGGACGACTAATGCGCCGGAGGAAGAGTATCGACGTATCCTACTGCGTCTCGGGCGCAAGCGAGCCCCTTTTGCACGTGCACCCCTCTCTCCTTTTCATCCCTCTCCTCTCTCTCTCTCTCTCTCTCTCTCTCTCCCACTTTCCCTCTCTCTCCCTCACTCTCTCTCTCTCGCTCTTTCTATCTGTCACTGTACACCTTCCAACCCTCCTCGCAATTTTAGAACCGGAGGATGCTGCTACCGCCTGCCGGTGATGCCGCGCTCATGCCCGTGTGCCGCTCGTGTTGCATCTGTATCGAGATCGACGATGAGACTGCGACTCGCCAGATAGAACCGCGGGGGTGGATGGGACGCGGGCTTTGTTTCAGCCGCGTCGTTCACCAGACGGGTTTCACGATACACCCCCGCCGACAGATTATATGCAACGGATACCCCCGGCGACGACGCCGCAGCGGGCCGTAAACGCAAAGAGCTGGACAAAATTCATGCGTTAATTGTTACGTTATTGTGTATCACTAATGGGGCTAATTTTGGTATTGCTTGCTTGCTACAATGAGAAACTGTCTGTGCAACTACCCTTGCAGCTGGCGTTTCGTCCAAGCAATTGAAACTAAGCTTGCTTGCCGTAGAATATCGAGGCATACTCGTGACGAAGATTCTGTAATGAGTCTAATAAATATGTGTATTATTAGTTTCCTCTAGGCCGAAATAAAATGCTATTTTGGCATTGTTGATGTACAATGTAAATTTTCTCCTTTTTTAACACGTTGACTGCCATGTCAGCCACACGTGGGTGACGGAATTGTTTGTCCAAGTTTTGAAATGAATTTCCACGGTAATGCATTAATTGTACCAGATTTGATTGGGATCAGTAAAATGTAAGAAAGTTGGAGGACTAGTCAATATCATACATTTAACTTTTTTCAAGTTTTATTTCATTAAATAACACCTTGATGATATGGAATTTTTGAGGTTTCTAGTTTGACAGTCAAAGTGTTAAGGAAATCAAGAATTATAAAAAAGGTCTAATCACAGAAAACGTAAAATAAATCGCAGTGCAAGGGGTTAAGCAGTATCTTTTATGGACCTATATCGGAAGTAAATTGTTGAAGAGTTAATGTTAACGACAGTTACGATTTTTAGTAATTCCGAGTTCGACTACTGAACGAATTTTAACACTGAACCTGTCGACCATTAAAAGTGAGTTATTTAGATTTTTGTAACTTATACTTGAATAAAGAAGAGGGTACAAACATTTCAAGTGGAAGCATCTTTATAACTTCAATAATTGTAACATATAGAATCTGGAACCGGTCATATCACCGGCGGTAGTAGCTTTAGTTTTAAACTAATAGAGATTAACAATGACGGAAGAACGTAATTTGAATAAAAGTTAGCATGGAAATTGTTATTACCGCGCGACGCCATAGTGGGCCGAAAATGTCACTTTAATTCTGTGCGAAGATTTTTTAAAATATTAGAAATATTACCTCCGATGAACTATAACATTATAAACTGTGTATCAATTAGTTCCAATCAATCTGTCCTTCTGCAATCAATTTTGAACTAATCTATAAAGTACGGTGCACAGCCCTGGTCCTTAAAAGGTTAATCCTCGGTAGACGATTTTTAGAAATATTAGAAATGTTACCTCCGAAGAACTAAAATATTATAAAGTGTGTATCAATTAGTTCTGATCAATCTGTCCTTCTGCAAGCAATTTTGAATTAATCTATAAAGTACGTTGTACAGCCCTGGACCTTAAAAGGTTAATCCTCGGTAGACGATTTTTAGAAATATAAGAAATATTACCTCCGAAGTACTATAATATTATAAACTGTGTATCAATTAGTTCCGATCAATCTGCCCTTCTGCAATCAATTTTGAATTAATCTATAAAGTACGTTGCACAGCCCTGGTCCTTAAAATGTTAATCCTCGGTAGACGATTTTTAGAAATACAAGAAATATTACCTCCGAAGTACTATAATATTATAAACTGTATATCAATTAGTTCCGATCAATCTGCCCTTCTGCAAGCAATTTTGAATTAATTTATAAAATACGGTGCACAGCCCTGGTCCTTAAAAGGTTAATCCTCAGAAGACAATTTTTTAAAATATTAGAAATGTTACCTCCGAAGAACTAAAATATTATAAACTGTATACCAATTAGTTCCGATCAATCTGCCCTTCTGCAATCAATTTTGAATTAATCTATAAAGTACGGTGCCCGGTCTTTCGGGTTAAGCATGGCGTGTAATCAAGAAAGTGTTAAACAGTGTGCGTGCAATCGCGCTTACTAAGCCAATATCGTTGCGTGGAAAACTAGTAGAACAGCTGAGGAATACACAGATCGTTTCGTTATCGCTCCGTTTTTGTGTCACAGTTTCTTTTTCGCAGGTGTCGTCGATATCGCGTTGCAGTCTCTCGAATCTCAAAAATCGCCAACGGTCTAAGAATAGGGATTAGCGCAGTGCCGATGCGATATGTAGAAGTACGTGTCATGTGCAGGTTGCGTTATCGTGCCGAGACACGTAATACTCCTCTCTTCCACGCATTAGTTCGCTTTTACGCAATGCCGCACGTTGCCGTATGTACCTACCTCTACGTATAGCCCACGTTTGGTCGGCTGATTGGTCATTTTCATGAATTAATCCGCGGGAAACCATCCGATCAACCGGAGAGCGAGCAAGAGAGCGAGAGAGAGAGAGAGAGATCCCAGTAACAGTTATCCGACAAGCAAATGAAAGTTTTCGCTGTCGGATATTCCCCGAGCCGACATTGTTCTCGCGGAGGAATTTTATTGGACCGCGCGTATTCTCGCGAATCGGAATTTTCACCCGGGCGACTCGAAGAAACGATTGTCGGGTTATTAATTTTTATTATTCGCGGCGTTATTGAACTCTGCCGGGTGTCGTGCGAATTTTATGAAGCTATTTGACGCGGTAGAATCATATCAGAAATTAATTTTGATGGGAAATGGGTCTATCACGAGAGATCTTACGACACTCTCCAAATTTTGACTCTACCGTAACTATGTTAAAAATCCATAAAATTTTTGAATTCAAAGCATACTCTGAATAATCTACCAGTACAAAAATGCTCTGACATTTGTCGTAAATTAAAAAATTCTGCCCGATAACATAGTGAACTGCAGCCCAGAGCACTCCGGGTAATTTGCAAATTTTAACATCTAAGCGCAGACATAACTATGCCAAATCTGAAAACAATACAACATCTCCAAGTTTCGAGAGAGCTACATACCGCGCAGAAATTCGTTGACTTCACCTTCTAAAAGTGTACTAATTAATACAAAGCACTGCGAAATATAGTTGTGTCGGCGTTCGAAGCAGAAACTCGGACTGGTTTCTCTACGATCATGCGGAGACACGCCTTCAGACCGGGACCCGGTCATCCACATCCTCTCCCGAAGCGTAACGTTCGTCAATGCTCACTACCAGACCGGCAAAACGCGATAAGACGGATGGCAAAAGCGATACCGGGTATCTAGAGCACCGATAAAAGCGATTCCCATCATGATTCAACATGTTCCCATCTTTTTCCGCGATCCTGGAATCTTCTATATCTTAATTATAAGAATCGTACTGTTCCGCCGCGAATTGGCGGAGGTTCTGTTCTGTTAAAGTAAAACGTCAGGCCTTTTACTGTGCCCCGCGGAAAACCCCACATCCTAGGGTTATTGGGAAGTACCTGATTCCCCTTCGTTTTACTGAAGGTCGTCCTCCCGTTCAGGTATGAAGGTACGCCGCTCTCGCGTTTGGGAATTAGTTCTAACTGTGCGCCCGTCTTGTAGACACCTACGAGAACGGCTTCTTAAATATATTTCTTCCGCCGTCTTCGCGTATAATTATTTTCGCATAACCCCTGAACATGTTCGAACAGCTACGAAGGACGAGGCGGAAGGCACGCATATTTCCGAGCGTGACGCACCTTGGACGCTGGGCTTGGCTTGCCAGCCGAGATATCGGTACGCTGCTTCTTGCACGCGCGTGCAAACTCGCGAATGTTAGGCCGTGTTCACACTCCGCGAGCTCGGACACCAGTGTCCGTTCGGCAACTCGGATTTGTTGGATTAGGTCACGAAGGAAGTTTCAGAGTTTCAAAGCGATCTTTGGAGAACCTGCGGAACACTTACCTGCCGATCAGTTTTGGATACGTTATAAATCTCAACGTTTCAAACGAGTTTTCCCTTTGCGGGATAGCGGCGGTCTCGCATAGTTTCCGAGATATACGCGAAAAACTGTCGGTACCATTAGAGTCGCCTGACCGGGGAAATTAGGGGGAATACAGTTACCCCCTCTCTAACAATTCGTCTCCCACTCTACTCTCTCTAGGACGCCATTGCCCCATTGCCTTTCGCCACGGCTGGGTCACGTGACGCGCTTAGTCTCTGTCGTGTATGTGTCACTAATGCAGGGAGAGGGTAAATGTATTCCCCTCCATTTCCCCTGACGACTCTGGGCACCTCTATAGTGGATTCTGTCTGTTCTCGTGCGTCAGTATAGGTGCAGAAAGGTCCCGTGCACAGCTGCGTATGCACGACTGCAAGAAGTGTCTGTTATAATTATTCCACGGAAACGTCGCGGCCAGCCTTGAAGCGGTGGGATTACTAAACCTAACCCAAACCAATACAGCCACTTTTAATGAAGTTGTAGCACACCTTTTTTGCATTTTCGATTACGCAGTTGTACACGGGACCTTCAAGCTCGCTCTATGGTAGTTTTATAAGAAGACTTCACTGCACCGATAGTTTCAATATAAACTAATCGAGTCCGTCGCTTATGTGCAAAATTATTTAAAATATCGATTTCTACAATGCATAAAAAAATCATTGATATCGAAATGTAGGTTCTGCGGGTTCGCCAGGTCTTTAGGTTTCTTTCCTTTGGCGTTTCTTTTGCGGAAGTCACCTGCGGAGACGGTAGGGACCTAAGGTCACAATTCTTGCGAGCCTAATAGGCGTCAATGCACAAAACGAGCGTGGTTTCGGCGTCACGAGGCCCGCTGAGTAAGCGGTTTAATTTTATTCGTCTTGCGCCGTAACTCCTCCGCGGAAAAGCACCGTCCGACGACGCTGTCCATAATAGACGCGACTGCTAGGCGCCGCTAATTCCGCGACGATCGGCTTCGAATTAACCATTCAGACGCGGCGGAAAATGTCCGCCGATAATGAAGACGCGGGGGGACACCGGCGTCCGCCGTAACGCAGAATCGTTGTGGTTTTTCGTTGCTCCGAGCGCCGACAAGATGGCGAACCGCGCCGAGGTCGAGGATCGTCGCTGTTTTTCTTACGTGACTCGAGCTTTTGCTTAGTGTTTATAGGCAACCCGTGGATAAATGGACTTTTATTCTTAAACGCGGACGAGCCTGCCAACACTTGAAGCGCCACGTGCGCCAGATATGCGAGACGGTATTATTTGTCTAGATATGCAAGCGAATTTTTACGTTTGTGCGTCGAGTGTAGCGGTTATTTGCAGCATCAGAAATCTCGATATTTCAATTTTTTATTTCATT
>CM052145.1:6894866-6909621 GCA_028454255.1 Halictus ligatus | reverse complement strand
AGTTTGCTTGATAACGCATTTATTAAACTTGTACAATTATCTCTCGTCTATCTCTTCTCTTCTCTCAACTCTCTCGTTAAACTATTAAACTCTGATTCTTCAAGTCTAACTCTTTTACTCTCGCTCTGTGTCTCTTCTCGCGATCGCGACCTACCTCGAATCGCTCGGCAGATTGTCGTCAAAATACATAAACAAAATCTACAACTCTAATCTATATATATATATAAATCGCGAGCGATGTAGATTTTGTTTGTGTATTTTTATATATATGTATATATGTACATATATATAAATCGCGAGCGATGTAGATTCTGTTTATGTATTTTTATATATATATATATGTACATATATATACATCGCGAGCGATGTAGATTTTGTTTATGTATTTATATATATATGTACATATATATACATCGCGAGCGATGTAGATTTTGTTTATGTATTTATATGTGCCCACCACAGCCACCCACGCCGCCTGTACATCTTTGTTTTCTTCCCCGCCCTACTGCAGCCGAGTTACCAATTTTTCTTGTTTTCCTTCGCGAAACTTTCCGTCGAACTTGCTTTTCCACGGGAATTTCGCTCCGCGAAGTTTCCGCCTTGCGCGTGACACCGCTTTCGCAATTATTTGGAATTTTGCTTTTAATTGTGGACGATTGAGAGGTCTCCGCCGGCTTGTGGATCAGTGAGTAATTAACACTAGAACGACCGGAGCAGTCAAAATGATTACTGAAATTGTAAAAATGTTTTTACCAGAATTTTTTAATGAACATCTTCATTGAAACACATATTACAATAAAAGTTGTATGGTGTCTGGATGGGCGCAGTCTTGTCACTTTACGAAGCAATATACGTCAGTCGCATTTATTGCTCGGTCGTTCTACTGTTAAGGTCCTCACTAGAATTTATCTTTTTCTATCTAAAAACTGTTCATGAAAGTCTATTAGTCTTCTCTGCAAATGTTTCCTGCAAAAACAAAGAAATTTCTGTTTGGCTTCTGTTTATTAACCCTCGGTCTCCTGCCTATGTTGGTGTAATTAATTAATTAATTTTTATGCCGTATAAGTCATTCCTGACCCGCGCCGATATTTCACTAGTTTTCTTTCGATATAAGACTCGGGACCGGTTTTCGTCGTATTTTGAATGAAGAAGAAGGGGAAAGCGATTTTCTCGATGCCCACAATTTTTATTTTGCATAAAAATCCGTAGTCTGCTTATAACATTAGACATAGATTATTACAAAACGACGACAAATGCAGTAGAGTTAGTGGTTTATTTAAAAAATTGGATTTATAAGACTCGTGATTGCCTCTGCTCCCGTCCCAATTTTCAAAGGGCCTTTAAGCAATTCTATACAGCGCGTTGGTACATTTACATTCTTTTATTCCAATCACAGTCATTCTGAATATCACAGTGGCGAATTGTTTAGCATGTTCTTGCAGCAGAGAAGGGATTTTGAAACGGTGAAATATGACGTCTGAATCTCGTTACGTCGCGTAACATATTGCGCGTTGCCAGAGGATTTTGGGGAGCAAGGATTGAGTGGGTCGGACTAGATGCCACTGACCTGTTTCCATGTTTTCGGAATCTGTCGGCGTTTCCTCCATTTTCCTCCAAAATTTTCGGTATTTTTATCTCGCACAATTTTCGCTTTCTACGCTTCTCCATTCCCTTTGTCTTAATTAAATTTTTTCTAGTTTTCCACATACTCTGGTATCGATGCACTGCGAATGCTGTTTGGTATAATTGAGAAATGCCAGCTGCACGAACAGAAATTTAAAGACAGGGCCGTGGAAATGCGCGGAATGCATTAGTAAACGAATATCGAACCCGCGAATTTAAATTATTTCGGCTCGGCGACTGTTCCACACATATATGCAATTTTAACGTTTTGTTGCACTGTTCACAGATGGTTTTCACAGGTCTTTGCATTTTTAACAATTTTCGACTGCGTTTAAATTCTTAAAGTCCGTGGACAATGTCTGTGATATTCACAGATAGCTCATATACACGTAGCAGAAGTTTAAAAGTGTGTTAGGGAACTTCGCAAAGACGTATATCGCAGGTTTTCATATTCTTGGAAACTTCAAAAAATTTGAAACTCAAACTTGCTAAAAATACATATGTCTAGTAAAGTTTCCCAATTATTAGATCAGAAATCATTAACTTATTACAATTATTAAAAGAAGAATTTTTGATACCTAGTAATTGATGCAGAAAAGTTTTATTTTGCCACGACATAAATATTTTATTTTGTTTTATCCACGACATAAATAATAGAAATTTTTGTGTGGACGCGCGGAGCACGCTTACCGATAGCCATCATTAGAGAAATTACAATTATCATTAGACAAATTACGTTAACGTGACACCGTTGTCATTAACAACTATCTCCAACGAACCTCTCACGCTCGCGTGACAGCGGCCCGCACCGTCCAATAGCGTAACCAAAACAACCAGAGATTGTAAAATACACGGTGAACAAACTACTTGTCGGTAGTTTTCGTTCCATTCTCGGGGACATATCTCTGACACGCATTATCATATTTTTCGCGTAACAGGTTCATGCCGCAGACGAGCGACGTTTCGAATTTGCATGAGGTATGAATAACGCATAAGCTTCTAACAGTGTGACAAACGGTTCGAATTACCGCGACGATCGAACCTGAATAAATAACTAATGTTAATAACAATCCTCTCTCTCTGGATCCAACGATCCGCGGAATTGGTTGATTTTTAATCGTTTCTCGTTGCGATCCCAGAATTCGCATTGTCGAAACTTATGCTCGCGTATTATGTAGTAGCCTTCGCTTAGCATTCGGAGTGTCCGCACAGCCATAATTAAACCGTGGATTTTATACGTTTATGACTGAAATGACCAGGTGAAATACGGAACAGTGACAATATCTAATTTTAAAAATTCCGATATGTCATTGTCATAAGTTCCAATATGATATCGGTAACTTAACAAAGTTATTAAGGGACAAAATAAACGTCTATGTAGCTCCTGTTTCCTACAATGGATTAACCAAATTTTTATTTTGCATAAAGACTGCATTCCAACCATAATTGGTGATTATGAAAGTGGTGTGAGCCAAACAAACAAATAAATGTGATTCCAAACAAATTGATCTGTTTGCTTATTATGTACATCGATTGTTTGTGCTAATAATTACTGTAGTTGAAGTAATAAATTACTACTATGTTATGGTACTATATGAAGGTAAAATGTTTGTTTTTCCAAATCACACGCAAAAGTATAAATATCTTAAAACAAGGAGACATTATAACGTGAGAAATTGAAGATAACACGCGCCATCTTTTTATCCGTTAAAAGTGTTAATAAGAGTTAATAAGAGGCACCATTCTTCGAACCCGTGGAAAGTCTGGAGAAGTTGTGGTAGGTCAGGGATCCCCGCTATCGCGAACCAGATAAGACTGTCCCTTCTTAATTAATGAATTAACGGCACCCAGATAAGCGCCGTCAAAATCCTTAATCTTCACGGCCAATTTATTCGGTTTACAAGGCGGCCAATTAATTAAATAAACACGGAATATTCTTTTTTTTTTGTAATCGTTAATCGACAGTCACACGATCTCGTCCCGATCGGAGAACTCCCGTTAGAAACAGAAAAGTTTTATTTTAATTTTATACAATGTGTCCCAAAAACGTTGTATTTTTACGACTTTGTTAAGGTGTTATTAGCGAAAAACGCAGGCCAATCAGAACGCGGATACAGCGGGCAGAGATTCTGACTCAGCCAATGCCATCGGCACGCTCACCGGGATCTGTCGCCGAGCTTGAGTCCCTCTGGTATAGACGCGCTCTGATTGGTCCGTGGTTTTCGTTAATAACTCCTTAATTAAAGCCGTGGAGAATATTTTGCCAAATCATTTGAAAGTGACTTCAAATGATCTCAGGAATTATCCCTTTCAAGGAAATACAATATTTTTGGGAGACCCTCTATAATTGGAACAAAATCTGCACGCAATACAGTGTATTAATTAATACAGTGTAGTAATTCTCGACAACAACACGGCCAGCGTCATGTATCGTCCAGGAGACATACCCGAGCCGTGTTATGTTCACAATTCTCGGCGTCCGAGGCCTCTCGAGTTTCACGGTTATACTCCACGGTAGTGGGGATAATTCCGCGACATTTATCATCAAGGTCTTGGCGACATATATAAAGAAGTCATTATATAAGCTACATTTTTGATCCCGAATTTTTTCAGATACAACGACACACTGCTTTAACTCTTTGTGGCACAGAATTTCAGATGAAAAATAGACACATGTTGCACAGGAATTTTATCGGGTTTTAAATGAAACAAAATTGGTATATTTTTATTAAGTTATAACATAATGTAAAAACATAACAAAATAGTAATAGTCAATTAAATTGTTGTTATTGGACGCGGCTCAAATAGGACGTGCCACATAGAAAATACGAAATATAAACCTATGCACATGCAGCTATCGCAAGATTTCGAGGTGGGACTAGAAATGTCCCACGATGCCGTAAAATACATCAAAATGGTGGGACACTTTGTGGGATTTTGACAATTCCACCGTGCCCCAAAGAGTTAATTCAGTTCCACGTATTGTACTTTTATTTTTTACTTCTGTGTTCATTTACAAAGTGAAACACGAGACACTGTTTTGACTTCTTTGCGCAAACCCGCCGGTTCTTCAGTCGCTCTCGAAAACACTGTGTACACAAGGTGCATCGATTGCAGCGGAGAAAACGCGTTGTTCCCAAGGCGTGTCGGGAAATCCATCGTGATCCCCTATGCAGGTACTTCGGCGCGAAAATCGGGGGTGTGCTCGCGAAATTCGCGGGGATTTCTTGCCGTCGACCGAGAAATTAGAACCCGTTTCGCATAATGCCGTTACGTGACTGTACATCACGTCTTGATCTCCTTATTCTCTCTCTCTCTCCCCTTGCCTGTCGAATGGTAATTTAGTTAATGCGACAAAATTTGGATTACATCCAGATTGCGGTTACGGCCGCGCTTCCGGCTCCCTTCGACGCTTTCGCGCGATTAGATCAACGCCGATTGATCCATAAATTGCACGCATCCGGAAAGGATTGTTTTCTATCGCGCGGATAACTACCTTGTTCGAAATTTAGATGACGGGCCCGAAATAACAATAATTTTCGGATGTTAATTAATTCTGCGAGCTGTTACTACATTGACGAAGCGGAATTTATTACATATCGGTTCTCTGTTCTGTGCGATAATTTAATATTATAATATTATTTATATAATATTAATATTTAACTATAAACTTGGGTACTGTCGTCTTCATTTAACTCTTCGTATGCTATGCCGGAGCGATTCGTGACCCACGCGGTGCAATTTTATTCCGATATAAGACGACGCTTTTTATTTCGAAATAAGAAAATCGTGATACCTTATTCTTCTTAAGTTTTTTTTTATGAAGCTTAGTATCCGAACTAGACGGTATGCAATAGTCTATCTTTTTCCAACGACAGATTTATAGTTTTCTGCTATATTCGCAATTGTCGTTTATTCGAGCCTCTCTGCTTGTTCACTTTCGACCCTCTCGAGAACAAAGTGAAGCCGCGTAGGTACCCTCATCCGAAATACGACGCAAGTCGGTCCCCAGCCACCATCTTATATCGGGATAAGAATGTATTTGTGAAATATCTGTGTGAGTCAGAAATGGACTCCGGCACAAATCTAGAACTCGCAAGAGTCCGAGGGTTAAACAGCTTTGCAGTCGGATTATTTATTGCCCGTTGTTTAATATTGACAGCGAATTGTCCTTGTTCCTGGAACGCGAATTTTCTCAATTTCTTCAATCCTAAAGATGTTTGAATTTCGTAGGTTTACGGAGCACTGAAGTAGCGACTAATTTACAATATTCTGTAAAACTAAACGAGAATCTGAGTATCAAAAATTTTTGTTTTGTAAAACACATCCCCGAAGAAATAAATTTCTCGGACAATTCCTCACAGACGCGTCTTTAGAGTCTCAGTGGTCTTAAATTAATCCTTTGCATACGGATATCCCCTCTAAGGGGACATTATGAGTCTAGAATCGATGGCTCCGAGCGCAAAGAGTTAAAAATGCTGGAGCGCGTAATTTTTCACCCCGCAAACGAACTGTTACAGTTCACCGTCGCCTCGTCGAAGTAAACGCATTCCTCCCGAAATTCGACTGACTCTCGAAAACGGTCATTGGCGAAAAAACTGCAACGATTCCGGCGCTGCGATCGAATACTTCGGCCGGCGAACGCGTCCGCGGGCAAAGGGAATTAGCGGTCGGTGCATTTACATCGTTGCGCATCGTTGTTTCCGGCAATAACCGCATCGGGGGCTGTCTCTCTCTCCTTGCCGGAAAATTGCGTTGGCCGTGTGACGGACGACAAACCGGGAGAACCGGATTTTCGAAAATCGTCGATGAAAGGGTTGACGTGCCGCGCGGGGCGTGGAGGAGGGGAATTAATCTCGCGCGAACGAACCGGTACTTTGTAGAATTAGTTTTAGCAGCGGCGGCCCACTCGAAAAATCGTCGGACGGAAACGGAACGCGCGCGCGGACGAAACGGAGCCGACGGATACAGGGCCCGGCGATAATATTGATTTCGTATTAACGGACGCCTACGTTTCCTCCCCCGCGTGTCGTCGTCACGAGCGTCGTTCTCTGTATACGTTCTCTCTCTCTCTCTCCCCTCCCCCTCCCCTGCCCTCCCCACCACCACTCTTTGGCTCTCCGCGAGCATCGACAAATATTACCCTCGCTCGTTTCCAGCTCGAAATCAATTTACTCGTTTGCGGTATTACTTTCGTGCCTGACGCCGACAAAGACGAGTCGGAAGGGGGCGATCGCGTGGCTCGATACGGGGCTCAGTAAAACTCGGAAACAGGGTATTGCCGCCATAGACCAAAGCCATAGAATACAATCGAGCCGCTGGTGGTACGACGGTGGGCCAAAAATTGTCAGCACTGTGCCCGTAGATTTTATTTTTACGCCGGAAATACCACCGTCGGTCCGATCACCGGTTTCGCACATTTTACTCTGCGATTATTCAAATTATTCAAATCTTTCCATCGGGAATGGGTGAATACATCTTTTTCGTGTGAGCACGTATGATAATGAAAAGCTAAGTCAACGTTCGTTCGGTTTTTTATTTTTATCAGGCAACACGTTCCAGTTGTACTTTTCACAGTAGAACTACCAAGCAGTAAATGCGACTGATATACAGGGTGAGTACAGAATCGGTGATTGAATCTGGAGTAGGGTGATTCTACGTCCAAAAGTAAGCAAGAAGAAACGAGTCACATTTTTTCGATTGACGACTCGTTTAAATTTTGTTTGGACAAATGGGAGTCAGTGTCCTAGCGTTCGCTGGAAGTAGAATTGGTTCGACATGGTCAGACACGGTGTCCAATTTTCGAACTTAATTTTCTCGAAAACGAAGCATCAACTGGAAAAATTGCTTTCTTTTGCTTATTTTTTCACACAGAACCACATCATGTCCACTCTCATCACTCCTGCTGTAACATCCTGTATAAAAACGAAGAGATTTAATTGATTCTAATTTTCTACCATTTTTCGTGTACTTTATTCTGTTAAGATTTTTCTAACTCTGATTAGAGTTTTAATATAAGTCACTTTTTTTTATCTTGGAGGTTTGAATTGTATTTTGTTTTAAGTCAATAGTGTTTATTCTCCAGTAGACTGGAGGCATTGTGGCACATAATTTCATTCTTTCACTGCATGTCTTTTTGTCCTCGAAAATTGAATATCATTTTACAAAAAGGACGTTTAATATAATTTCACGAATACGAATGAGCATCCATTTAAATCTTTATTTTTACGTTTTTCTAGATATATTTTCGAAGAAACACCTCTAATCAAAATGAGGAGAAAGGTGAGTGAATGGACCAATATATTAAAAAATATATAACCCGTTGGGTAACAGCAATTATAATAAATTTCTAACAAGAATAGCTGAAAATCTGTCTCGTGTCCTCAGAAATTAAAGCTGAAGCATTAAAAAAAGTTTCTCAGATTTGTGCTTGTTTAAGAACTAGCAGCCGACCATTACGTCGATGCGTAAACCTTGATTGTTCAACGATAGTAATTTTGCCGAAGATGAGATCAAGCTAACGTGGCCAGCCTCTGAAGTGCACGTGAAAGATATATTGTCGGAAGAATTATACATGAAACGATACGGCTAATTTTTATGTCGCATAGAATCAGTCTTATTAACACTTTCGAGCTACCGATAAAATATAATAGATCTTAAATCAACGTTCAGAGGTCTCCTCTTTAGTTGTTGTACGTACCTTAACGTTCTCGGACAAGCTAGTAGAAAAAGTTTAATTACTGAGGAAAGCGTGCTTGGTGGTGGATGTTGGTATTACAGTTGGCATGCTGAAAAGTAATAGCTTACGACCGGATGCGCTTCGAGGTATTATACCTGCAAAAACGTAGCTATCGATCGGATCCTCATTACTAGCGGATGTTTATGAATTTATAGCCGAAGCGCACCGTCGCGTCGCAAAACAATACGAGCTTTGTAAAAGAACAGTACGAAAAATTTTATGCTTCACCGTACACGACCGGTCGTGCTAACGTGATTTTCTACGCACAATCTGCCTCTGCAAATTACAAATCACACCAGTGCTAGTGGCTTCTTTTTGAAAATGACAAAAACTCGTATTCTCCAACACTGAACACGACTTAATTCAATATTTCTTTTTACAAGAATTATTGTAATGACAAAGATGCATTTATGGGAGATGGTCGTACAAATTCTCGTACCGAAGCTGAGATTATAATAAAAATTGTAGAAAATCTAAATAAACGCAGTCTTGTAATTTTTATAAAGCGACACGTGAGAATTTAAAAATACACCTGATGATCCTATTAGAAAGGAAATTTAATTTCTATTTTACTCCAGTTCGTTGCAGCTGAGGCACCCTTTTATTTTGCATAAAGATCTGCAGGCTACTCACCAATATATAAAATGATAACAAACCATAAACAAAGAATTAGTTGTGTCGAAGTAACCGACTGTTATTGAGAAGGGACGCAAATTCTCTGGTCCCGTGAAAGGGATCGTATCGAGCGTATTTAAGCCGAAGAATGGAATCGCGTTCGCAGTTATGGCACCGCGGCAAGCGACTCGCATATCGCCGTGGGTCGCGACATTATTCCAAGAACTTCCGAATGAGGTGAAATTAAATATTTACCATTCACGTGTATCGCCGCGGCGTGCACTAACGCGGTTAGCCCCCGTAATTCCTTGTGAACTGGGCGGTCTATGAATATGAATGATGCTAATTGCGTGAGCCATAATAGCCGGTTCGATTTAAATAGCGGCACGACGAGTGCGGGTTCATTGAGACTAACGGCCGACGGTGAATGAAAACCGTCGCTGTTCAAACTATCGTGAACTATTTTTATTTGCTCTCTAGAAAGAAGGAAAAAAAAAGAGAAACACACGCGAGAATTTTCTTTCTCGCGCAACCGGACACTGGAAGCGACTCGCAGGAACGAATTGCGGATCCGACGGCCTCGCCGTGATAAACGAGTGGAAAACAGTCTAGTTTATATGGAAATGCGACACGGAGATCTCCTAATAGCCGCGCGTTTGCATCCTAATAGCCCAGAACGCCGATAGAGGAACTCGCGGGGACCATTCGACGGCGAAATATTAATGGGACTGCGTGTTTCTCTGTTTCAGGTGTGATGGAGCCTCGTGGAGCCGGCTTTTACTATGAGTTGAGGCCTCGTAATTAATCGTGAGTGCTCCAGATCGCTTTATTTTTTTTTCCGCCGCTTCTCGCAGAAAATCAGAGCACGATCTTGTCAAACGCCGGGACTCCTGTCGTTTCGAATCTCGCGTATTCCGTTCGTTCGCAATTTTTCATTCGACGTCTCCAAAATTAATCTTCCAGATTGTCGCGTGTCCCAGTTTCAAAATATTAATCGTTCTTAGCCTCCGATTACTGTTCAAGTCGTGGTTCGATTGTCAAAACATTTGACACGAGCTACAGAGCAAACGATTACGTTGTTTTAGTAACGTTGTGTCTGCGATGTTGCGCGAACAAACATTTGGTGTATATTGCGAACGCATGCAGATTTTTGTGCAGCAATTTTTAGTTTGCTTCGATCTGGTCATTCTATTTCAGGCGGCAAACGTTTTCGACAACTGCGCGAGAATTTGATCTTCTCGATCAAGTTCTTCCAATTACGCAGTCGCAAATATTAGGGGGGCTCACAAGTAATCAATTATTTTGAAATCTAAAACAAAGTTTGTAGTAAATATGAATTTTGTAGTAAGTTTTTATTTCTTAATTTATTATATAATCTCCATCATTATTGTTGGGGATATGGTAGGAATAGTGTTTCTCTTATCATAAAGCACAGCTTTAGTGAATAAGGAACTTTCTTTAATATAAAAAACTTGGAACTGTGAACTTATTATAGGTATGTCTTGCCAGGTATGTTCTGCCTAAACCGGCTCTTTTGTCGAACTTATTATACAGGGTGGTTGGTAACTGGTGGTACAAGCGGCAAGGGGGTGATTCTACGCGAAAAAAGAAGTCGAAAATATAGAATAAACAGTTTTCGTTTAAAGCTTTGTTTTCGAGAAAATCGACTTTGAATTTTCGCAAAGTACGCGTGCACTTAATCACGTCTCGTTTAACGGATCTCACTGTGGATCGTTGTCTCGATTGACGTTATGTTGATAAACACTTCCAATGTGACCGAAGTGTTTTCCTACCTAATAAACTTTATGATTACTTCATATTATTTCATTATGTATTCCTAATTTTCCGTTACAGCAAAAACAAACTTAAACTGCGATAATATCCATCGAGAGAACGATCTACAGTGAGATGTGTTATAACGAGACGTGATCAAGTGCACGCGTACCGAGCGAAAAATTCAAAGTCGATTTTCTCGAAAACAAAGCCTCAAACGAAAAATTTCTATTCTATATTTTCGACTTCTTTTTTCGTGTAGAATCACCCCCTTTCCGCTTTTACCACCAGTTACCAACCACCCTGTATATAACAGGTATGTCCTGCCCAAACCCCGACTCTTTTATCGAACTAACTCTTGGGCGGACGTGCAACTAACGTCTTCCCCACTCTCGTCTCGTGCCGATCGTCATTTTTCTTCCGATCGTCATTTCGACTTACGATGCACACTTGATTAGGCTATTTTCAAGTTGTTACATTGTAAAAGCCAAAGCGACGCCTCGCCGACATTCCCGGATGTGAGTTTTACTTACAATGTGACTACTTTATTTGAACAATTATCAAGGACAGTTTGCCATCTTCCCTGCAAATTTTCAATCCCCCTCTTATAAAAATTCAGGGTTCGTGAAGCAAGATATGACTTAAAGTGCCTCCTTACATCTTCTGTAGCAGTGAATGTTTTATTTCTTAAATAATGCTCCAGAAGTTTGAAAAGGTGATAGTTGGAGGGTGCAATATTCGGCGAGTACGGGGGGTGCGGTAAAACTTCCCATTGCAATTCTTTGATTTTTTCTGGAGTGAATTTCGCTGTATGGGACCGGGCATTGTCAATTTGCAGTATTACGCCTTTTCTGTCGACTAAAAATGCCCTCGTCTTCAATAGTTCTGAATACAGCCGTTGTAATTGCTGACAATACAATTCAGCAGTAACTGTTTCTCCAGGTTTCAACAACACAAAGTGAATTATGCCACGACAGTCCCATCAAATGCACAGTAACACCTTTCTAAGTGACAAGCTAGGTTTAGGGGTTGATATTGCGGTTTAATTTGCAGAAAGCCATTGCTTCGAACGCTTTATGTTATCACAAAGAAACCATTTTTCATCTCCGGTAACGATTCTGCTAAGAAATGGATCTCTACGAAATCTGGATAGCAATGAAGTGCAAATTGATCGACGAATATTCTTGTTGGTCTCAGATAATTGATGCGGTACCCATATTCCTTGCCTATATGGCTTTCCCATTTCGTGTAGGTGCCTTTGTATAGTTGACCATGTGGATCCAAGACTTCTCGATAATTCTTGTATACTTAATTTTGTATCACCTTCCACTAGAGATTTTAGGGTGTCATTATCAAATTCAACTGGTCGTCCACTTCGAGGCCTGTCAGAGAGATCATAATCACCAGCAGCAAACATTCTGACCCAACGTTGACACTTTTTGACCTTCAATACATCTCCATAAACATTGCAAATTTTCTTTGTTGTTGCCGTTGCATTAAATCCCGCACGAAAATGAAAATATATTGAATGACGAATATGATCCTCGGAACATATGGACGCCGCCATTTTATTACAGGAATTTTATACATTATACTTTTTAGAATATTTTGAACACAGGCTGCTTTACCGAAAACTGTAAAAGAATACGTGTTCCCTCTTCAACGATCGGTACAGAGCTAAAGGCAAAACAAATTCTTTGCAAAGAATTGATTACTTATGGGTGCCCCTAATATTAATTGTTTGCTAAAGAGGCAGACTTTTGAAGAGCCGGGTCAGGATTGACTCGAACAATTAACATTCGCGCAGTTTATTCGTGTAATTAATTATATTTTATGTCGATTCGTTGAGATCGACATTTTTGTACTCGAAAGAGTACCTTAAAATGTGCAGAGGGAATGAGATGATTCCGCGTAAAAGATAACGACTTACAATACAATGACAAAATAAGTATAGAGCATGAGATGACATTTTTTCCCGCAGGCCTCCATTTCCGAAATAATCGACTTCGAAAGTTGAGCACGCTTTGGAGCGCGAAGTAGAAACGGTCTGCCATGCACAGACTCGCCTACTGGCTGGCACGCGCGAGGCGGAACTTAAAATTGAATTATCCCGGAAACAAAGCGTCGTTCGCAAAAATTGTATTGTTCATTTTCGAGTCGTCTTTTCATGTAGATTCTAGCCACCGAGGTTTTATCTCCCGTTGTTTAATCCTTTGTGCGCTGCAGCCGAATTACGGACACGTTGTTCCTCGCAACTGTATCGTACGTAGATATAATCGTACTGTTTTTTAAACTGTATAAACAAGTGGCAATCGTGATGTCCGTGGGTGTGTAATCATTAGACGCGGATTTGTATGCGAAATAAAAATTGTCAATTATCAATTGCAAGCTGCTGGAACCAAAAATTTGGTGGGGGGAAAAAAAGCGACGGAGATCGGCCGAGTCGGTGCTCGCATGAATGAACCGGAGAATCCTGATGCGGCCAGTTAACCGGTCGGCGAAGCCAGTATTGTTCGAATAATACTACGTACTTGAACCGATAATTACGCGGCATAGTTCAATGCTGCGCGTTTCAAGGGCGAAGAGAAAGGCTGTTTAGTTGGACGTTCGCGATCCACGTGAACTTGGATCCGTGGCGACGAGGTCCTTGACACCGTCGACTCGCTAAACACCTTCCACACAAATATACACACACGCACACCCACCCACATACACGCGTGAAACACGTAAAACTTGTCTGAATTCTCTCGGAACGGTTTAATATTGCGTCAGGAATTACGTTGGCAATTAGCGATATGAGAAAATCGTTTCCGAAGAGATTGCGCGATCCTGTCTTTCTCTCTACATATATATATATCGGCGGCGGCATTCATAGAACGGTATACAGTCAATTTTAGTGTTGCCAATAACCATAGGCTACAACAACCCGCTATTGACGTGCTAATTAGTTGGCCTTCCCACAGTCGTAATTAACGACGAATAAAAACAACGAACTTTGCTATTTCCGCGCGCCAATAGGATGAACACTGATAGAGACATTATTATACGATTAGCCGCTCCTTGTTGCGTTCGCCTAATCGAGCAGGCATTAAAGTATATATTTCCTAATGGTTTTTAATTAAGTATCTACACTAAACTTCTTTAACCCCTCAGGGACGTTTGGACACCGTATAATAGTCTAGAACGTGCTTCAAAATTGATCACCGTGGTCAGGTTATTAGACACATCCATCATTGCTAATGGTTCAGAATTACAAGTAGGACTGCAGGTTTTATGCGTTTATGGCAATAATAGCTGGGTGCAACTTTAAGCAATAAAAGGATGACAAGAATTGAAGAGTATCGATACATTTTCTTCAACTTAACACTTTAACGACCGCTCACACAACATGTGTGTGATAGCCGGAACAACCGTGCCATGTTTGCTATGCAAAGAAAATTAGAAAACCTACTTATTTTATGTGTGAGACATGTAAAATACCATTACATGCAGATGATTGCTTTAATAATTATCATACAAAGGGAAAATATTAAATTTGTCTATAATTTATATTGAAAAATATTAAATTTATTAAAGTTCTATTTAACCTTAAGGATAAGAATTTAATAAAGTTCTTTAAAATTAATTCTTCAAAAATATTGCCGATTCCCTAGCGACGTTTGATTGCGTAGACCTAGAGACGGTCGTTAAAGTGTTAATAAAACCATTGAAGAGAGGAACAAATTCCTATTTGGTTCCTATGTCCTGCAATTAACGCAAACGACTTTTAAACGTTCGATATAGACCCACGTAAAAAAGTTGTGAACAACTTTCACCATTTTCTCTGTAATTGCGACCGGTTGAAAATTTTTTCAAAATTTCTCTTCGCGTCGTGTAGCAAATTGTTCTGACTTCTCGAAGAAATTCAAGTCGTACGGTTCGATGTTAAAAATGTTATCATCCTTTTAAACATGGCCGAACATTACTCATTTGACATTTTCGGCTCGTTTGGTGTGCAGATATTCC
>CM052145.1:6881816-6894766 GCA_028454255.1 Halictus ligatus | reverse complement strand
AACAATACACATGGATCATCTATGAAATGTAGAAAAAATCGGGACACAAAGAACGCGTGCGCAACAAGCCTCAGCCACCGCGAGTATGACCGATAGCCGAAGCCAGAAAGTGTTACAGTGATTTCTCTGTACATGCTGCCAAGACCTGGATGATAAGTGTCGCAGAATTATCCCCATTACCGCGGGGTATACCTCGTGAGGGGCCACGAAGCTCGAGAGGCCTTGCGCGCATAACACCGCTTAGGTATGTCTCCTGGACGATACACGACGGTAGCAAGGCCCGTGTTGTTGACATATATCGAGAATTCAGAGCTGTGTTCCCCTTCGGAGCGTAGAAAAACGGATAGCATCTCGCGGCGAAACCGCGTGCGAATGACACGCGTATCGCGCGCGCGATCGCCGGTAATCGCAGGTAACTGGAGATGCGTCGTTCCGAGCAAAGCAAAGCGAAGCGGGGAAGAGCGGAGCGGTTGCGGAGCGGCGCGGAGCGGATCGCAGGCTGAGCAGAGGACCGTCAGAGCACCGTGGCAGCTGGGAGCGGGTTAGGGGGCGGGCACGGGCGGGTGCACGGTGCTGCGAGCGTACGAAAGTCCCTGTTAGCAACGCTCTATGCCCTATAGCATCCATATAACCGTCGTATTCGTGGCTGTTGGGGGTGCGGAAGCGGGTGGCGCTTGTTGAAGAGAGAAACACGCGGAGAGCCGGTGATAGAAGGCAACGCGGGGAGAGCGAGGCGAAAAGCGAGAACGAACCGAGGACGAAGCGGGACGAAGCTACCACGGGGACAGGGTGAAAGAGAGAGGGGAAACTCGAGGGATGGTTTTGCTCTGGTGGCTCTGTATTGATTGCTACTCCTCCTCCCCTCCTCCTCCTCCTACTCCCGCGACCATATCTCTCGTTCTCTCTTTTTCCCCCTGGATCTCTCCGGCTGCTGCTGCCTGCCTTCCTCTTCGCTGTATATTTCTCCTTCTACACGTACCTGTCTTTTTTCCCCCGCCTCCCCGCAACCGACCGTCCTCTCCGACCTCCTCCCCCCCTCCCCGCTCTTTCAACCACCACCATCCCGTAGCATCCCCTATACCGTCCTTGTCCTCCCGGTCGTTCGTCTCGTTTTCCACCCCCTGGCCCGGTCTCTGGACGCACACCGACGCAACGGAGACCCGTAACGTCGACCAGCTCCACTAAACCATCAAGACCCGAGGTCCTAGGCTATCCACCACTCTCTCTCTCTCTCTTCCTCGCTTTCTCCGTGTTCCCATCTCTTCGCCGAGCATTTCTCTGTCTTTCTCCGTCTTGCTCTCTCGCCCGCTTTCCTCTCCATCTCGCGTGTCCTCATCCCCGAACGGCCCCGCGTCTCCTTCGCTGCGAAGGAACTACCGAGTCCGCCTGTAATTGACGCAGATGCGAGGAACGTCCGCGAGATAGGACGACTGCTTCCTTTCATCTCTCTCTCCCTCTCTCTCTCTCTCTCTCTCTCTCTCTCTCTCTCTTTCTCTCTCTTTCTTTCTGCCTGCCGGAAGCTGTTATTCTTCGCGCTAACAGGGGAAATTGATTGATACGCAGTCGCGACCGGTTCCATGGGGATAGAGCTGGTTTTGATAACTGCCACCAGCTCGCGGACGCGATCATGCTCGCTCTGAAGAAATGCACGACGCACCGTTTGCCGCTGGCGGAGATGCCGTCGGCGGTATTCGGAGCTGTTGAAGCTGGAAGAGCTATCGTTACGTTCTGGTCCCCGGTTTTACTTCTACCGAGATGTGAAGTATCGGTACGGTCAGCTGTAACGCGATTAATGCGTATCGTGTTATGTGGAAACCGCGTTAAAAGGATCTCAGAATTTGTACAAATCAAGTTAAACTCTGTTCGACAGAAATCAAATCGCAATCTTTGCTCCGCTTTAGGAGAGTACCACGTTACCGCGGGGTTTACTATTTTGTACCGGTATTTTTCGGTTGCACCTTCGACACCTTTATGGAAACCGAAAGAATAATATACCGATGATGTCATACCGCTATATAACAAAAATACCGGTTCCCTGTAGTTGGAATAAAATTTATTGTGATCCGCAAAATATTTTTAAGCACACATTTGGAACCAGTATTTCTTATACAGTGTGTCCCACGAGCCTTTAAAATGTTACTTGCAGAAGTCGTAGGGTTTAAGAAGCTACACAATATGGTTTAAATTATATTCTTGGAAGTGGATACGTAGAGAAGATATAAAGGTCGCCTTTGTTTTTTGTCTGAGTATAAAAATACTAAAGTGTATTTGTCCTAAAACTTACCGTTACTGAGATTTTTACTGTTTTCATGAAAAATGTTCGAAATGTCATTGTAATCTTTGAACTGTTGTGTCTTATTGTTGGAGCGTCTATTGTAGCACACGCTGCGAGAATTCGTTGCTTCATATCTCCCGGAGTTGTTGGTGCATCTCGATAGACAATATTTTTCAATATTCGCCACAAGAAAAAATCTAGGGCTGTTAAATCTGGACTTCGTGCTGGCCAGCAAATAGGACCACCGCGACCTATCCATCGATTTGGGAATATTTCATTAAGTATCCATCCTGCTGATACCACATTGTCTGACGAACGTTTAATGTCACATTTTCTAATAAATTTGGCAACGTATTTCTTAAGAACGTGTCATACTTTTGACCAGTAAAAGTGCCATCAATGAAATGAGGCCCAATTATTTGTTGCCCTATCATTCCACACCACGCATTAATGGACCACCGTCTTTGATGATCAATTTCTCGTAGTCAGTGAGGATTTTGTACTGACCAATAATGCGTGTTATGTAAATTAACAATCCCAGTGCTGGTAAAACTAGCCTCATTGGTAAATAGTATTAAAGAGAAAAAAGTGGATTGATTTGGAACTGCTCTCGAGCCCATCTACAAAATCTAATACAATTTACGTAATCCATGTCATGTAATTTCTGGTGAAGGCTAATGTGGTACAGATGATATTTGTGACGAGTGAGAATTCGTGATGCAATGACTTCAGATTCGCGCTGAATCTAACATACACTGATATGAGGATTATGATGTTCCATTGCGACAACATTAATTTCATTATCTTCATCACTACATACAGGCTTTTCACGATTCATCTTACGAACAGCGAGACTTCCAGTTTCTTTTAATTTTTTCCACAATCTTTCAAAAATCTTGTGTGAACGGCATGGGTACAAATTTTGACCCACAATTGCGTTTCTCTTACTTTCTCCATAAATTAGAAGCTTCTCTAATTGTTCTTCGAATGAAAATTTCATATTGACTATCGTATGTTCACTAACTGAGAAACTGACTGACACTGAGAGACGTCGAAAGCCTTCCAATGTTTACATCTGACGTAGTGAGCATATCCTTGAATACGTTCCATAATGAAAATAATAGAATGAAAACAGTCAAATACCTCAGCAACGGTAAGTTTTAGGACAAATACACTTTAGTACTTTTGTACTCAGAATACGCCGATCTATCGAAATCGGGCATAAAAAATCTTCTCTACGCCTCCACTTGCAAGAATATCATTTATACCACATTATGTATTTTCTTAAACCCTACAACTTCTATAGGTAACATTTTCTCGTATTGTTTGAAATAACCAAGATATTCAAGTGGACAGGGCTCGTGGGACACACTGTATAAAGAAATATGATATTACAATTTACAATAGTCAACGTATCTTATACATAGAGTATCGTTTGGAGGCCAAAGGAAGAAATTCTCGTAAAAATTTCGGCATTCGTGCCGATTAAATCGAACAACGACATGCACGAAGTTAATTCGATTTGCTTTCGATGAAACTCGAAATTGTGCTATTCGTGTGCGGGCGCTGGTAGCAGAGGTCTTAAAATGTGAATACGTTGAAGAATATCGGAATCAGAGCGCTATAAACATTCGGTAACGGGAGATCCCACACGACGGTGGCAGGTGTCGATTCCAGCGTCACCGTTACTTTCTGCCATCGGGGCTCAATTATGCAAGTCCGCGGGATCTTAACGTTCCGTGGAATCGTCTGAAATATTCATACGGGTGCACGCGCGCGGATAAAACGAGCAAATCGGGAAATGCACCGAAGGCCACCTTGAGAGATCGTTTTCCGATAGATGATCGATTAGCCCGAGGAGGGGGTCGGCTAAATCTTTCTGTTTAACAGCAGCCGGCTAGCAGATCCTCCCTCGGAATTCATGATCCACTTGAAATCATCTCGCGCCCGGGAAATTTCTTTCAATATCCGACTCGCTCGTTTGTACACTCCGAGATGAACGAGCATCGACTCTTCAACCTCTTAACCAGCTGATCCGCGCGGAGTATGAATATTCACGAGGAGACATAATTTTGTACCGATGCAGACTCGCCGGTGACGCAGCGAAATGCAAGAATTATTAGTCGGGAAATGAAAGGCTGCTTCTGCATCCGCTCCGGCGACGAGTTAACTCGTCTTTTATGGGGCTGATGATGTGTTCGGTAATGGCGGAGATTTCCTGGTTATTGAATCTTGTAGACTTTCTGGGAGATCGTTTCCCTACTGACATAGGTGCAATTTAGTCTGGATAGGAATAAAGTGGATTTTTAGGAGATTATTTATGTATGTGTAAATCGATCTCTTGCAAATTTGTTGAAACAAGACTTCCTTCGTCAAGAATACGATTTATTAGATGTACAAATTACTTCCTCCCCCCTATAACTAATTGTAACCTCATTTCAAATTCCAATCTTCTGCTCCTCATATTGGAGACTGATTAATTGCTTGTGAGATGGTAAGATAGTATTATTCATTGTTTGCAAATAATCCATTAAATGAATGCGAATTAATTTGTACACCTAATATATATTCGTGTCTTAATTGGCATCGTTATTTCCACACATGATAGCTCAGCTATCTATTTGACTTAATTATTCAAAATTGATTATCACAACACCCAATAATGGTCTTCGTGCAGACACAAATTTTGGTGGAATAATTTATAAAAATTGTAGAGGGAACAACCTTGTCCTCCCTGCAAAAAAATTACTGCAATTTTAAGGTATCAAAATTTATATTTCGAAATAAAATCGATAAGAATGTATTTTTATTATAGAATATCACGTGCGTACATGATACACGATCGACCAGACAATTCTAGCACGAGTTCATTAATATTATGAATTTTCATGTCGGGTATACAAAGGACTCTATGATGGATTATTAATTTTAATGGAATTCGTGTAGCAAAGTGGAGTACGGATAATTCGTTCGTCTATTAATTCGACAAGTTTTACCATAGATTGAAAATATGTGAGATAATTAAAGACTCGGCAGTCTGTCCATTATGATTCAACAAAGAAAGCAAATTTAATTTTCTGCATATAGTCGATGATATTTTCAGCAAGTTAATTAAATCTGGATGAACTTTCAGAATTAACATTTCAGCTAGCGAAAGTTTGTTAATAAGCGCCTTTAACTACAATGCTAGACTGCTTGTCTAAAAGATGTTAAACAATTTTCTTTTAAAGAAAAAGAATCTTCGGGAGAATTTATCAGATCGCAAAAATGCCGCGCTCAACCTTAAATGCAGAAATAGTGTAACAGTATTAGGCTTAGATTAATACAATTAATTATACAATTCTGACAATAATTAATCTACTTAATTGTTCAGCCATAGTCATCACTAGACTGCGGATGTTTAGGCAATTTTCAATTTTTGTAGGCAAATTTCAGGAAAGTGGAAACAAATAAAAGATTAAAAGTAGATCTGGAATAAATGAAAATCGTACCGAATTCTGTGGAACTTTATATTATAGCATTTTTTGCAAATTTGCAGAAGCCATAAATGCATAAAGGTCTATTCATCACTAAATCGTGGATTTTATACATTCATGATAAGTTGGTGTAATTGAAAACGATAAATGGTTAAAAGAATTTGAGAATGCCGATTCAATTTTCTGAACTTGTTAGGATTATTGAAGAGAGGCAAGAAAAACTTGACCGCTGTCATATATCATATTGTCATATTCTCTTGACAAGATGACCACTGTGTAGACAATTTTTATTCTGTCTACTAATCCGCAGCTAAGGCAATCATCGTCTAAATTAAAAATTGTTGGAGCAGATTGTTGGCAAGAAGATTTTCTCAGGATACCGTTCGCGCGAAGACCAACAGCAGTGAAAACTACGGGTACTCGGCGGAAGCGGAAACGCGATTCGTTCGGTCGCAGATTTCTCGGAAGATTGTTGGTCGAAATATTCGGGCCGGGTCGCGGTTATTGGCAGAGTTCGATCAGATGCCGGGGGCATCGGGAGAATCATGGTCCGTTCGATCGAAATAAAACGGCGACGCATCGTCCTGGAGGCACCGAAACCAGTTTTATAGACGACGCGTCACCGTCGGCGAAATTACGCGCGCGGCCAGTCCGCTGCGACACGATGGAGATATCGTTTTATCTCCGTCAATTACGGGCCAGACGCTTGCCTACGGACGATTCGACGCAGAATAGTCGGAAAATGTTCAAGTTACCCGGAACCGGGCAATGTTTCGCGTTTTGTTGAGGCCGACGGACGCGGCTGACCGCGATTACACTGCGTACGCGGAAAAAGTGCAGTGAAAAGTGCAGCAAGTTATTCCTGGTTGAAAATGCGACTGGAGCTGCGACGATATAATTATTCGTTCCTTTTAATTGCATTATAAAGTGGATTTAACACTGAACCTATTCTTGTTGGCCCGTTTTCGCATTTGTTGTTCTATTGTTGTTGATATTGGGAAGGATTTTCCCCTGAAAAATTGTCGAATAGATTTCTTTATTCAAACAGACATTACCTTTTGTAATGCTCGTGACTCGATATTAATTTTGTTCACACGAATTCTGTTTGCAATATAATTAACAGACTGTGAATTTGTATGCAAAATAAAAATTGTCTGTATTGATAACGATGAACAGGAGTCGATCAGAAATTACTTTCTTCTTTTAATAATTTTCATAATTCTTTTTAAGCTTGGACTAATACATTGAAACACCTAAATTCTTTTAATACATCGCCTGCTTTAAATTGCGGCTACCTTTTTCCGCTATTCAAAAATCCGCAGTCCAATGATTAATGAAAAAGATTGTCTAAGATTGGTAGCAAAGTCTTTTGAAGTACATTTTTATGATTGGTAACAATCGGGGACGAAGGATCTGTTTTTCGAAGTAAGTTTACATTAAAACACTTGAAATGATAGGTAGTTGTTGGGAACAAAATTGAGGAACAATTTGGCATGCAAATGGTTGAGAATAAAATTCGTGAAAAACCTAAATAAATTGTCATTTTCTGCTCGATAGGTTTAGTGTTAACGACATGCGGTGCAATTGAAGCAGACCTTCGAATGAAGCAATTGGGGAAATGATGGTTCACGTGTTCTCGGTGGTATGTTCGTGGCAATTAATCGATCCGTGGGCAGCCCAGTTGGCAGTAATTTCGAGTTCAGATCGGTGACTCCTGATTTACGAAAACCTGAATGAAGTTATCATCTTCTTTGGAATGCATTACACTCCTAACAGGGCTCAATTACGACCGGCAATATGGTCAATGCAAAATAAATTGCAGAAATCATAAAATTACAAAACTCATGGCACCCTGTGAAATCTTTGAAATTACAACATTCATTTTCCAAGATTTCAAAAATAAGAAAGAGTCACTATCTCGACGGATTAATTGCAGAAATCATAAAGTTATAAAACTCACGGAACCCCGTGAAATCTTTGAAATTACAAGTCCCATTTTCCAAAATTTCAAGATTAAGAATTGGTCGCTATCTCGACAAATTCATAGCAGAAAGATATATTAAAACTGACAGAACCTCGTGAAATCTTTGAACCCTCAAATCCCATTTTAAAAGATTTCAAAAATGTAGAAGGATCACTATCTCGACAAATTAATAGCAGAAAGACATATTAAAACTGACGGAACCTCGTGAAATCTTTGAATCCAAAAATCCCATTTTCCAAAATTTCAAGATTAAGAAAGGGTCACTATCTAGACAAATTAATAGCAGAAAGACATATTAAAACTTACAGAACCTCGTGAAATCTTTGAACCCGCAAATCCCATTTTAAAAGATGTTAAAAATGTAGAAGGGTGACTATCTCGACAAATTAATAGCAGAAAGACATATTAAAACTGGCGGAACCTCGTGAAATCTTTGAACCCACAAATCCCATTTTCCAAAATTTCAAAATTAAGAAAGGGTCACTATCTCGACAAATTAATAGCAGAAATTTGACATATTAAAACTTACGGAACCTCGTGAAATCTTTGAACCCTCAAATCCCATTGTAAAAGATTTCAAAAATGTAGAAGGGTCACTATCTCGGCAAATTAATAGCAGAAATTTGACATATTAAAACTGACGGAACCTCGTGAAATAATTGAACCCACGAATACCATTTTCCAAAATTTCAGAAATAAAGTAAGGAATGAGGGTATGAGAAAAGAAAGAACCAAGAATAAGCGGGACAGAAAAATTATGGGAAGCAGATTCGCGAATTCGCGGGCGTAGGCGAGGGAGACATCGAAAAAAATAAATTTCGCGCGGATGAATAAACCCCGGCGCATGTTTTCTCCGCGGGCAGATGATTTCATTTGCAGGAAAATGTTCCACGGGGCCGGCGCGTCGGTACACGCTCAGGTACGCAACAAAAGCTCGCCTCGTTCTCTCTCTCTCTCTCTCTCTCTCTCTCTCTCTCTCTCTCTCCGGGTTCGAGCTGCAACGCACAGAGCGAAGAGAACCGGGGGTAGGAACGCGTTAAACAAAGCGAGAATTATTTACTGATCAACGTGTACGATAAACTACGCCGCCAGTTATTTGCATAATCATTTATATTTTATTTGTAGATTTCAATCGTTTAATCAGGACTGCGCGCGTGTCTCTTTGTTCCCGGTGGTAGCGCGCCGCGCTCTGAAACCTCGCGGTATGAAATAATTGTTTGCAAATAATGAACGAAACTCAGATCCACCGCGAGACATTGTTTACCGTTCGCGCAGGCACCGTGTTCGATAGACAATAAAGCTCCTTCGGTCTTTTTAATTTGTGCGACGTTTTACCGGACAATTAGCGCTATAGGTGCGACAAACGCGTTCCCCGACCGGCTGAAGCTTTGAGATTTTATTCAGGTTTTACAGAGAAAACAATTTTTACAAGCAAAGTTACAGAAATTGGCATCGAAATAAAATTTCTTAAATATAACGAGGGTCGTATAATATTCCACAGATGATGACAATCACATTTTCTAGAAGTTACATACGCATATTTATTTTATTTTATTCAATTATTTATTTATTTTATTTTTTGAAAGATTTTCTATTAACCCATCGCCTTACAATTTAATTCCAAGATGTCAGACAAAAACATGCTGTTCCATTTCATCTAGCAATATAAAAGATCATTTATATGGCTTCAAAATCAACGCAAAATCGTTAGGTTGCTGTTACACGTGTTAATTCATGATGGACAGTTGAAAACAAACGAATTTGTCGTCTGAAATTCAAGTCGATTCCGAAACGTCGTTTTAAAGGCAAGGGTGTACGTCAGCAATTCAGAAATTTGAATTCCAGAAATGCAACAGAAGATGCATCGACATCAATTACAAATGGAATAACAGCTCAGTGGGTCCAACATCCGTGCAAACGGAAATCGTTGAAACCAGTTGAACAGTGAAAAAAAGAAGCAAAAATGTGTAAGCTAATAAACAACGAGTAGGAAAAGCCTGGCTGGACGTGTTAAACGGCCGTAACAAAAGGAGAAACTAAATAAGATTAACATTTTCATTGGCGAGGCTCGCCGACGCGTAGAAACGCGAATGGCGAATGGTCCGCAAAGAAAGATGGCGGCCGGTCCGGCGTGCAACAATAACATGGAAATGGATGCGGGGGACGCCTCGTATATCTTGCTGAACACGCGGCCGACTGCTCTCTCTCTCTCTCTCTCTCTCTCTCTCTCTCTCTCTCTCCTCTCCCCCCACCCCCACCTATCCAACCCCCTTTGCTCCCTCTTCTTTTTCACTGGTGCATCGTGAAAAGTTTATCGGTTATTGCGGCGAGCGAGCATAGTGACCCAGACATCGCTATGAAAGTTTTCCCCGGTGTGCTACGCCGGCGAAACTTCGCCATTTTATGATCGACTGTGGCCGAACCGAGGTACGCGATCCACCGATCTTTGACCGAACCCGGTCCGGGGGAATATCGATTCGATCCGGGGATATTGCTTCTAGGGAAATTTCCCGACCTGTGTTCCCCCTTCGCGAAGTCCACCCGTTAAATTCTTCATGGGGACGCGCGAACACTGGCGCGAGAAAGGGGGCGAGTTTGCCTCACATAATGTATCCGATCCATGCATTTGTTGGCGAATGTTCTTGGCCCGTTCGCGTTCAATTTCTATCAAGACTGGATGCTGAGAAAAAGATTTCCTTTTGTCGTGAATAACAGGTCCAAAATAAGACCGTAAAGACAATAGAAGAATTGAACGATGTCGCATTCTAATCGACTTACCAACCCTTAGCACTCGAATGGCGACTGTAAGGCGCCACTAAAAATTGCTGTATCATTATTCAAAATATTTTTCACATTATCAACCCTTAGCACTCGAGCGGCGACTCTGAGGCGCCATTAAAAATATTGATTACAGTATTAAACTTGTTTGTATATTATAAAATGAAAAAAATCATAATTTTAAAGTCCTACTGAAAAAGAAAAATTTCAGTTTCACTGGGTGCATTGGTCCGACGGCCCTTGTATACGTAGAATGGAAATATTCCAAGTTAGAAAAAATGTTTGGTTTTCAAGTTAAAATAGCTTCGAGTGCAAGGGGTTAAATTTGTTTGTATTTAATAAATCACTAAACGCTTCCGTATTGTACGAGTAAATTGCACCATTTGCGTATGTGTAACACGACAAAAAATATATAAAAGGGAAATATTCTAGGTCGGAAGAAATGTTTCGTTTTCGTGTTAAAACAGCTTCGAGTGCAAAGGGTTAAAATTATTGAAAGAGGAGATACACTTTCGTTTAACCTCTATTTCTTACAATTGACTTGGACGACTTTTATTTCGCATGATGATTTGCTGTCTGGCGGTTTTAAGAGGGTACACCCCTGTTTAACTCATTTGCATCATAAGGAAATATGAAAGGAAGCCCTTTATCACCAAACTTTTCTCAGCACTCCACGGAACTTCAGAACTTCATATTTCAGCATTATAAGAAAAAATCAGAATTACTACTTTCATCTCCAACAACACCCTCCATTTCTATTTGTTAGCTAACGAATAATGATAGTGACCAACAAAGTTGAGCGTATGCATACGGCTCCGGTGATAGTGACCAGGAAAATTGAGCGTATATATACGCTAATGTTGCAAATGGGTTAAGGGTGAGCCGAAGATGCAAAAGTAAAAATGGACACAGACCACCGTCGGAAGGTTAATATGACTTTTAATAATTGTGCTGTACTTAAAGGAAGCAGAGAGACCTCCTTATAATCCCAAACGAAATTATTAAATATCATTTCTGGGTGTGAGTTGTCGGAACGCAAGTAAAGTTGCTGATGAAGGATCCGTTAGATAGTCTTTATACATGCGCTTTGCAAAAATTATGGAATACTCGAATGATTAAGATTTACCCATTACAGACGTCACTTGCAGCATTGCCAGAGGAAGCAATTCTTTTGCAGTTCTGTATACACTGCGAATTTTATTTACTTTTCGGGGAGGGGGTGTTCGAGGGGTGGTAACGGAAACAGATTTTTGCTGGTAGCAGCGATTGTTCCAAGGCAGTTTCGTTGGACGAATCGTCAACAGTGCACAGAAGTTGATGTAACGCGATAGAGGGGGGGGAGGTGTCTTTTTCCGGGGGTTGGCGCGAGTGGGGGATAGAAAAGTAACGGAAACGGGGGAGCATTTTTGTCGGGGAAACTGATTGGAGCTCGTGACAGGGAGGAGCTGGAAAAACGGAATGGCGGGACTGACCAGCGTGAAGTTTTTTCCCGGGGCAGAGCAGCGGCGATTGAAGATCGGTGGATTCGGGGGAGGGTGAGTTATTCGTCGAGGACGCAGGCGACATATTTTCCCCGGGTTTCCGACGAGTTTTTGGTCGGTTACGATCGAACCCGTCGACGAAATAATTGTCGGAAAAATGCGACGGTGCTTCCACACGCGCGCGCCGCCTTGAACACACACGCGCATACACCTCGGTTGCCTAAATTTACAGACCCGCTGTATAAAACTTTCCACCTAAACTCTACCATAATCCGACCGCATTACGGGACTCAACGAACCGCGAACTTCTTTCCATTCCTTCGCACATAAAGAGGCGATTTAGAAGCTACTCGAAGCGGACCTTGAACTTTCCCGAACCCACTGTAACCGGGAAAATGATAAGAAAAACGGAAATGAGGGAAATGCTTGATAATTGAGATGGTTATGCGAACAGCTCGGAATTTCGTTATTACTGCATGTCGCGTAGTGATCCGTTACGTCATTTTACAGAAATTAATCGAATGAATGTTATTCATATAGGAAAATACGAAATCAGTTTCCATCGTGTATAAAGACATAGTCGCTGAATAATAACGTTTTTACATTCATCCTTTTTAAGTACGGGCTCGTTCTAAGATTAAATTTTATGGACCTACAATAAAAATTAATAGATCAAATGCAAAATAGAGAAAACATTTAAAGAATTTTTAAATTCAGTTATTTTCGTTTGTCTTCGATTATGAAGAAAACTCCACGTTGAATTGGCTATAATATGTGTAGTAGCAACCTAATCCTTCTACATTGATTTGGAAGCAACGTAAATTATATTATTTTCCATGTTCTAATCTGAAATCTCGGAATTAAATTGTGAGGCAAAAGAGGTTAATTCGATTCGATCTTGAAGAACTACAACTTATGCATATCGATACTGAACTGCAAGAATTCCGATTTGGAGC